>JASAMX010017195.1:0-10767 GCA_030248175.1 Microlaimidae sp. YZB2_3
TCGCTTATCATAAAGCTCATTCTGCTCCGCACTACGTTGATAAAGAGTTCGTCAAAATCCTATACTTTTTTAATAGTAAAAGTATTGCGGTAGATAAAAAACCTCTGCTATTTTAATTGTCAAACTTAAATCACCGCACCGCCCAAAAATCTTAAAAAATGCGCAGTTTATGTGGAAGTGGAGCGCCGCTTTATTAATTAATTATGATACGTCACTTTAAATTTTGAAACATAATTCAGTAATTCATCTGGAATATATATTTACTAAAAATATTCGAGAATTCTTTGTGAATTTATTTTTATTAAAAACATATTAGTTTAAAATAACAGACCAACATTTCAAAAGCAATATTTTTGCTATATTTATATTCGCGAAAACTTCGAAATACCGCCAAATAGAATTATAATTACATTTCCATTTTCTAAATATTTAAAAATTTTCTGTAAAAGATGTTTTTTATCAAAAAATTTTGGTTTAAATAAAAATAAAAGAGTTTAGATTCAAAACCGCAATATTTTTCACCTATTTTCTCCGGGAGTGCTAGCGATCATTAAAATTAAGGAGTTGTAAACAGACACAACTCGATTTAATGATAGCTAGCATATAGAACCTAGCACCTAGCACGTAGCATCTAGCACTTCTGTGTGAACGAACCGCATATCTTTAACAGAGGCTACAACTTTTTCGACCGAGGCGTTGGAGCGGGCAGACGGCGGATCGGTGGAGACAGAGGATTGACGATTTTTTGCATCAAGGGAGGCAGCATTTTTCTTTTGAGGCTAACGGTCGTCCAACCCTGGTCTTCAGCAACAAGAGGCGGGAAGTTGCTGTCATAGTTCGGCAGATTTCGGCAGGCAGCTGGGAAAACGCAGGGGGCTGGGATGACAAAGTGTTGAGTTGAGAAAGAATGTTGCTGAATTGGGCTCTAGTTTTGGACTGGAATTCTTCAAATTGAGGCATAACCCTGCTACAACCTTGTCTGTGGCATTTAGGGCATTGAGTAGGAATGCAAATGTTTTTGTAGAAGATGTGGTTTACTGTTCTAGGAGCTGATGCATTTCAATGTGTATCAATCGTTTACACAGATGACAAGAGGGGTTTCGGGTAGAAATCTCTGTGTCATGCAAGAGCAAGTCCTGGAGCTGCTTCATTTGGGACATTTTGGCATGCAGCGTATGAAGCAGTTTGCACGCACTGCAGTCTACTGGCCAAGAATTTATGCTGACATCATGGAAGCATTTCATCTATGCACGTCCTGTGCAGAACATCAAAACAAGCCATCAAAACTTGCAGTTCACCCCTGGATGCTACCAGAAAAACCGTGGAGCCGACTACACATTGAACATGCTGTTAATTTCATGGGAAACAACTGGCTGGTCATGATTGATGCTTACTCCAAGTATCCCTGCATACATGCGATAAGTTTAACTTCTACAAAAGCTACTACCAACCTGCTGGTAGAGGACTTTGCTCATTTGGTTACCCTCATATCCATTGCTCTCAGACAATGCTACTACCTTCACATCTGAAGAGTTCCAGCAGTGGTGCAGGGAACGAGGAATTGTACACTTAACAGGTGCGCCATATCACCCTGCTAACAAATAGAGCTGCTGAACGCCTAGTTCAATCTCAAGCAGGCTCATAATAATAAAATAAATCGTTAAATTCTTCCACATACATACTGATCCCTCCTTAAAAAAATATGTAAATTATATTACTGCTTTTAGAAAAAAAAGATAATTTCTTTTTACTTTTTGAGAAATGAGGCCCTCTTCGAAGCGCCCACAAACCGTGCAGCGTAGAATATTGGCTGTCAGTTTCCCTTGGCACAATTCGATAGTTAGGTAGAAGTCATGTCCTAGCGGCTTTGTTAAAACTTTGGTCGGTTCGCTAAAGGCTAGGGCGCCAATGCTGGGTGACAAATTTGCCAACAATACATTACACAAATGCTCAAACAAATTTACTTTTATCACATGGGAATTTTTGATCCCTTTCAATTCCACTTCTGTACGCCCACTGTTGGTTTAGTAGGCGTAAAGTTTGGGTCCCAGACTGACAAAATCCATTATAAAGTCACCATCTAATTCATCTTGATATTGTCTGACAAAGTCACCATGAGGTTGAATAACCTTCAGTCCCGGTTTATTCAAGCATACGCAGGAATCCCTATCTAAATGATAAAAATAATAAAAAAATAATAAAAATAATAAAATTAGAGATAATAATAATATTTTGCTTCTAGCTCTATTATATTCCGCTTTTATTAAGCCAAGACCAACAGGATTTACAAATTGTATAGTTACCAAAACATTATTTTTTATTGTGTACTAAATAATAATGGTTTTTCCAATTTAAAATTATAATATTGTCTTTAGCGCTCTCACTACTAAATACGCGATCCCATTTTTTTTATCAGCTGTATTCATTACTTGAAAAACTATTAAACCTTTTTCATAAGTATGTTTAACATATTTTGCTATTTTTGGTATAGCTAACAACAATACGACTTTCCCAATTGGGTGGGATGTAGAGCGATATAGATCTCGTAGAAGAGATTTTAAGTAGGTGGCGGGTAAAATTTTTGTCTTCCACCAAATAAAACATTTGATATTTTTAGACGTGTTTTAGATAAAAATAAACTAAGAACTAAACATATCAAAAAAAAACAAATTTTTGATGCCTACATTTTTAAAATGATTCAGAGAAACAATACCACATTTAGTAGTCGCAAATTAATCTCCGAGATAGGTGAGAGATGGGTTTGTAAGGTCCTCAGCTAACTCCGCCTATACTTTTCAGTTGTATCATAAAACCGGGCTCAATACCAATTTTTGTGTTGGATTGAACAACACTACTGATGTGATTGAAAAAGATTAACATATCAAAACCATCAGGTTTAAATCTTGGACTAACGATAGGATAATCTAATACTCCAGGTGAGTCCAACCCTGTTATAGCACTCATGGCATTTTTGTCTAATAAATCCTGAATAATAATACTAAAACATCAAACAAGTCACAGTAATCATATGGCCAAGTTTTTAATAACATCATGTTTTTTAAAACTGTATGGATTTTCACTTTGTTTCTCGTATTACTGTAGGAAAAAGTTAAATAAAAGTAAAATAACACCAAAAAACCCAGTAGCCTAAACAGTTATGCGTTCCAGATCATTTGTTTTTATTAGTTTTTACTGTGAACAGAAACGTCTTTAATAAAAAAATACATTTTAGGTTTACATTATGACAATCAAACTAATGAGTCACAATAATTATATTACTGGAGTTTTCACTAAGTTACATATATAAGCATTGACTGTTTATATTTACGTTATTGTTCTACAGAATAACGTCCCTCAGTATAGCCTAGTGCATAGTGTTTTGTTTTGGAATATGGGTATGTCTGTTGGTAGTAACTGCAGTAGTGGGTAGTGTCCTGGCTTAGTGGGTTGTAGTTGTGGTAGTGGTCGTGATAAAGTTGTGGGTAGTTCTGGTTGAACTCCTAATTTTCATGGTTGTGGCTGCTTTTGGTGATGTTATAGTAGTCCTCATTATAGAGGTGGGTCTCTGTGTTTTTAATATCTTTGCAAATGGATTTTTGGAAGTAGTATTCGTTTTAGCTGGGTTGGTTATAATTAACGTTTTCTGGGTAGTGGTTTTGTGGGTTGTGGCGTGTACTTGTTTTGTAATAGTTGTGGTATTCAGAATTACAGATTTCCATGTTGAACCCAAAATAAAAACATAACAACTTAAACACATGCAATTAGGGTAGCTGACTTAATTTTGGCCTCTTTTTTCTGGCTTTTTAAATCGACCCAAGATTTGGTCTAAAAATCAAATGATAGCTATTTTGTTGTCCCAGTGCAAAATTTAAAAAAAAGTTTCTGTTACATTTAAAGATGGGTGTTTAAAGTTTTTATAGTGGCCGAAGTTAAGGCGCATGTCATTAACTTCGACTACCAAAAAAAACGTGTTATAACTGTTGCTAAAATGAACAATAAACATTTTTAAAGGTTGCGAATATATCCTTAGATATTGTTTTTGGTACATATAACTCCATTTTTTCCGTTTGCAAACTTTTATAGTTACTAGCAAGACATAATTATGTCAAAACCTTAAAAAAAAAGTTTTAATAATCTGTGTTTTTTTGGTAAATTTTTTTGGCGTAAAAAAACATCCAAAAATCTAACGCACAAAAAAATATTTATAAAAACGTAGTACCATGATATTTGAATAAAGTAAAACAACGAGAGGCTGTTTTACCCAAATTTCAAGGTGACTGAAATTAACGGTCTCTTAAACAGCACAGTAGGTTAAACGTATTTCAAACAGTTTTGAAAGAAATAATAAAAACAAAAAAATAACTATTTTAAGCACCAAAGTTATTTTAAGGTTATATATTGTTTTGTTTTTAAATATGATCCAATTTAAACACCCAGAAAAAATTTCAGAAAATTATAAAAATACCCTTTTTGTATGAAAATGCTGGTAATGCAGAATCACACAAATAAAAACTTTGCAGAATAATTATTATTCAACGTGCATCTAGTTACTATTGTGTTTTAAAAATAAGCTAATTTTCTAACATTTTAAATAAGTGGCCGAAATTAAGTCAGATACAAACAAAAATATAAAAAAACTAACCGGAAGAGGGACAAATGGCAATCTCGCAGTTTACAGAGAGTTTTTGTTGGTGACAACCTGAGCAGGAGCAGTACTTGCGGGGAGAAACCAGTATGTTTGTCAGCTGTGGCGCAAATTTTGTAAAATTAAAGCGCGTTTTAAAACATAAACTTGATTCCAACAAAATTAGGAACATGCGGGTTACTGAAGGGAACTTTTGCTAAAAAAGTGGGATCTACGGAAACCCGACATGTGAGCGTGGTATTCAGTTTTGTTTCGCAAAGCCAATTAACACCAACCAAGAAAAAGCAAAAAAATCTGAAAATTAATCTTTGAGTTAGTGTGTCGGTGGTCTTACTCGCTTTAGCTTACAAATAATTTTTTTTTTGTTCTTTCTAATATTTTTATCGAAACATCCTTCTATACTAACGCTTAGGCGGGACAAGAACCCTATGCACTAGGCTATACTGAGGGACGTTATTCTGTAATAATAAACGTAAATATAAACAGTCAATGCTTATATATGTAACTTAGTGAAACTCCAGTAATATAATTATTGTGACTCATTAGTTTGATTGTCATAATGTAAACCTAAAATGTATTTTTTTATTAAAGACGTTTCTGTTCACAGTAAAAACTAATAAAAACAAATGATCTGGAACGCATAACTGTTTAGGCTACTGGGTTTTTTGGTGTTATTTTACTTTTATTTAACTTTTTCCTACAGTAATACGAGAAACAAAGTGAAAATCCATACAGTTTTAAAAAACATGATGACTTAAAAACTTGGCCATATGATTACTGTGACTTGTTTTGTTTGTAACAGTTACAGTGTTGAAATGTAAAATGTATTAAAAAAGTTTATATCAAAAACAGATGATCTGTAACGTATACCTGTTTTTTGAAATAAGTCGTTTTTCCTACAGGGAAGAAGAAATGAAAATCTGTGTCTTTATTTCAAGGATACCGATGATTTTTTTAAATATAAAAGCGCGAAGTTACGAAATTAAAATCAGTACAATATTTACAAAAAAATACTGTCCAGTTTCTTCCCTTCGTCCTCTGTAAATTTTGATTTTTGATCAATATAACCGGATTGGATTTTACCGCTATTTTTTACAAAAAAAACAGTTGATTTTGGAAACAGAAGAGCAATTATCGTTTCCAAAATAAAGGTAATTGTATATATTTGTTATCGTTGTTAATATTTCATTTTTGTTATCTAATCGTAACAATTCTGTATTATTACTATTTTCCTAAATCGCTAAAGAGTAGCTTAATTTATAGTCAGCGCAATAAGCGATAGTAATTCTAGATAATTTACCAAAACTTTGAATATCATTTTCGTCGCAATAATGATTTTAAAAAACGTTTTTCTACCTAAAAAAATCATTAAGAGTATAATAATTTAGCTGAAAACAGCACTACCAACAGTTATAAACTTTTGATATTTCATAATTAACTTTTATGTTCTTATTTTATAATATTATTATTATTTATTATTCTTATAGAGTTTATATTGTTCAACAAGAAAGAGTCTTCAAAATGAAATTTCACTGCTCCTACTGTTTAAAGTTTTACTCATCAAAAAAAAAACTTGTGCCGGTATGAGAGTTTATTTTCAATATGAATCTAGGAGCGCCACAAAAAAGTGAAACTTTTTTGATTTTTGTTTGTAGAAACTCCAGAGAAAAGCATAAAGATGTGGACGTAAAGGTTTTTATTAAAAAAACATCTGAGGAGTGTCCGTGGTGCAACTTAACTTTTAAAAACTTAGCATTGTCGGGTGAAAGGAAAATCCAGCATATTAAGTTCTGCAGCTCCAATCTGAATAGATCTGATAACAAAGGAGGATTTATTTGCGGTCTTTGTAATAAGAGTTTTACAAGACTCACAAATTTAAAAGTTCTCAAGAAAAATCATGTCAACAAGATGACGGAAGCTAGCTCCTCTACCGCTGACAGACCTAGCAGGGAAAAATTTTATTCATTTAAAAAATAGAGAAATTGCTCCTACAGAATTCTAACAAAGAAATAAAAAAAATTGGCAGTAGATAAAGCAGTGTGAGCTTTAGGTTAAGTGATTTGGGAAATAATTTTAGCGTTTATGGCTACTTGTTTGATGTTTTAGGTATTATTATTCAGGATTTATTAGACAAAAATGCCATGAGTGCTATAACAGGGTTGGACTCACCTGGAGTATTAGATTATCCTATCGTTAGTCCAAGATTTAAACCTGATGGTTTTGATATGTTAATCTTTTTCAATCACATCAGTAGTGTTGTTCAATCCAACACAAAAATTGGTATTGAGCCCGGTTTTATGATACAACTGAAAAGTATAGGCGGATTAGCTGAGGAAGCTAGAAAACCATCTCTCCAATCTATTGGAGATTAATTTGCAACTACTAAATGTGGTATTGTTTCTCTGAATCATTTTAAAAATGTAGGCATCAAAAATTTGTTTTTTTTGATATGTTTAGTTCTTAGTTTATTTTTATCTAAAACACGTCTAAAAATATCAAATGTTTTATTTGGTGGAAGAAAAAAACTTTACCCGCCACCTACTTAAAATCTCTTCTATGAGATCTATATCGCTCTACATCCCACCCAATCGGCAAAGTCGTATCGTTGTTAGATATACCAAAAATAGCAAAATATGTTAAACATACTTATGAAAAAGGTTTAATAGTTTTTCAAGTAATGAATACAGTTGATAAAAAAATGGGATCGCGTATTTAGTAGTGAGAGCGCTAAAGACAATATTATAATTTTAAATTGGAAAAACCATTATTATTTAGTACACAATAAAAAATAACGTTTTGGTAACTATACAATTTGTAAATCCTGTTGGTCTTTGCTTAATAAAAACGGAATATAATAGAGCTAGAAGCAAAATATTATTATTATTTCTAATTTTATTTTTTTTATTTTTTTTATTATTTTTATTATTTTTATCATTTAGATAGGGATTCCTGCGTCTGCTTGAATAAACCGGGACTGAAGCTTATTCAACCTCGCGGTGACTTTGTCAGACAATATCAAGATGAATTAGATGGTGACTTTATAATGGATTTTGTCAATCTGGGACCCAAACTTTACGCCTACTGAACCAACAGTGGGCGTACAGAAATGAAATTGAAAGGGATCGAAAATTCCCATGTGATAAAAGTAAATTTGTTTGAGCATTTGTGTAATGTATTGTTGGCAAATTTGTCACCCAGCATTGGCGCCCTAGCCTTTAGCGAACCGACCAAAGTTTTAACAAAGCCGCTAGGACATGACTTCTATGTAACTATAAAATTGTGCCAAGGGAAATTGACAGCCAATATTCTACACTGCACGGTTGGTGGGCGCTTCGAAGAGGGCCTCATTTCTCAAAAAGTAAAAAGAAATTATCTTTTTTTTCTAAAAGCGGTAATATAATTTATATATTTTTTAAAGGAGGGATCAGTATGTATGTGGAAGAATTTAACGATTTATTTTATTATTATGAGCCTGCTTGAAAGATTGAACTAGGCGTTCAGCAGCTCTATTTGTAGCAGGGTGATATGGCGCACCTGTTAAGTGTACAATTCCTCGTTCCCTGCACCACTGCTGGAACTCTTCAGATGTGAAGGTAGTAGCATTGTCTGAGACAATGGTATGAGGGTAACCAAAATGAGCAAAGTCCTCTACCAGCAGGTTGGTAGTAGCTTTTGTAGAAGTTAAACTTATCGCATGTATGCAGGGATACTTGGAGTAAGCATCAATCATGACCAGCCAGTTGTTTCCCATGAAATTAACAGCATGTTCAATGTGTAGTCGGCTCCACGGTTTTTCTGGTAGCATCCAGGGGTGAACTGCAAGTTTTGATGGCTTGTTTTGATGTTCTGCACAGGACGTGCATAGATGAAATGCTTCCATGATGTCAGCATAAATTCTTGGCCAGTAGACTGCAGTGCGTGCAAACTGCTTCATACGCTGCATGCCAAAATGTCCCAAATGAAGCAGCTCCAGGACTTGTTGTTGCAATGACACAGAGATTACTACCCGAAACCCCTCTTGTCATCTGTGTAAACGATTGATACACATTGAATGCATAGCTCCTGAACTAAACCACATCTTGTACAAAAACATTTGCATTCCTACTCAATGCCCTAAATGCACAGACAAGGTTGTGGCGGTTATGCCTCAATTTGAAGAATTCCAGTCCAAAACTAGAGCCCAATTCAGCAACATTCTTTCTCAACTCAACACTTTGTCATCCCAGCCCCCTGCGTTTTCCCAGCTGCCTGCCGAAATCTGCCGAACTATGACAGCAACTTCCCGCCTCTTGTTGCTGAAGACCAGGGTTGGACGACCGTTAGCCTCAAAAGAAAAATGCTGCCTCCCTTGATGCAAAAAATCGTCAATCCTCTGTCTCCACCCATCCGCTGTCTGCCCGCTCCAACGGCTCGGTCGAAGTTGTAGCCTATGTTAAAGATATGGTTCGTTCACACAGAAGTGCTAGATGCTACGTGCTAGGTGCTAGGTTCTCTAAGTGCTAGCTATCATTAAATTGAGTTGTGTCTGTTACAACTCCGTTATTAGTGATAGCTAGCACTCCCGCAGAAACGGAGGTAAAATATTGCGGTTTTGAATCTTTACCCTTTTATTTTTATTTAAACCAATATTTTTTGATAAAAAAACACCTTTAAAGAAAGTTCTTAAATATTTAGAGAATAGGAATGCAATTATAATTCTATTTGGCGGTATTTCGAAGTTTTCGCGAATATAAATATAGCAAAAATATTGCTTTTGAAATGTTGGTTTGTTATTTTAAGCTAATATGTTTTTAATAAAAATAAATTTACAAAGAATTCTCGAATATTCTTAGTAAATATATATTCCAAATAAATTAATTGCTGAATTATGTTTTAAAATTTAAAGTGAATGCATAATAATTAATAAAAACCGCGTTGCGCATCCACTTCCACATAAAAATTGCGCAGTTTTCCCCTTGAACAATTTTTTGGGCGGTGCGGTGATTTGAGTTTGACAATTAGAATAGCAGAGGTTTTTAATCTACCGCAATACTTTTTACAATTAAAAAGTAATAAGTATAATGGATTCGGACGAACTACTTATCAACGTAGTGCGGAGCAGACCAGAGCTCTATGATAAGCGAGACCAAGGATACAAAAATAAAATCAATCAGAATAACAGCTGGACAGAAGTAGCCGAAATCGCCGGCTTTGATTCCGCCGCAGCCGCAGAAAAGCGATGGTTTATTTCGAAAAAAAATGTATTGCAACAAAAAAAAATGTACAAGAATCGACCATCCTTTTATTTTTGCGAAACCGTTTTCTACGAAATAAAAGCAACATAAGAATATCCACTTTCTCGTCGTTGTCATCAGATGAAAAACATTCGTTAAGAGACATTTTTATTTCACTATACATTAAAAAACAATAACGTATTTTCTCAAACCTGCCTTTAGCAGAGCTAGCTACCACTGCAGTGTGAACAACTCCTAGCACTTAGTAGCACGTAGCACGTAGAACCTAGCAACTAGCAGCTAGCACCCTAGAACTTATCACCTAGCATCTAGCACCTAGCACTCCCAAGCGCGAATGGTTTAGTGTCTTTAACAAACAATATCTGCGGGGCGCACATGAAACCTCAGTGGTTCCGAAGTATACGTAACTGAACGAAGTACAACTACAACGTATCGCTCAAACAGCTGAGGTTTTTTGAAATATATGCGCCCCGCAGATATTGTTTGTTTAAAAAGACACTAAAGCCCGTTTCACACTGGAGTGCCAGGGCCAGATGCTAGCTGCTAAGTTCTAGGGTGCTAGCTGCCAGGTGCTAGGTTCTACGTGCTACGTGCTAAGTGCTAGGAGATGTTCACACTGCAGTGCTAGCTAGCTCTGCTAAGGCAGGTTTGAGAAAATACGTTATTGTTCTCAAGTTATATAGTGAAATAAAAATGTCCCTTAACGAATGTTTTTCATCTATGACGACGACGAGGAAGTAGATATTCTTTTGTTGCTTTTACCAAAGATGGCGGTTTCGAAAAAATCCAAGGAATGGTCGATTCTTGTACATTTTTCTTTTGTTGCAATACATTTTTTTAAACTCAACCATTCGCTTTTTTGCGGCTGCGGCGGAATCAAAGCCGGCG
>JASAMX010017196.1:0-17977 GCA_030248175.1 Microlaimidae sp. YZB2_3
TAAGAATGTTACATTCGTATTTTTTATATGGTGCGGGAATTCCTGCAGTATACACCGGTAACGGGATTTAGGCCCGCGCCAAACAAGATAAAAAAGTGGGTTATTAATTTATTGAATTAAAATATTAATTTCGAAATCGGAATAGAAATTCTTTTGTTAAAATACCTTCTCACAATAATTCTATAAACGTGTAAAAAAACTTATTTTTTATTACATTCAATATCCGCTAATCAAAGTATATAATTAATTATTTAACTATTGAATATAATTATTATAGAAACTACCAACTTAAAAACTCCACAAACGTTTTCTATTTTTACGGGCCCTTTCACACTGAGACGTGGGACGCGATATACACTCCGCGTCACTGAGACGTGAGAGAGACGCGATATACACTCCGCGTCGGAGCAGCAATAACATAGCAAATGATTAATTTATAAAAAACTTGTTTTGGTATTAAGTCATTATAACAAATTACAAAAACAAAACAAACATGATCACTCAAAAATCGGATTTTTAAAATACTTATCTTAATAAGTAAAAAAAAATGTTAATCTCAATTTCTCTAACAAGCCGCTTTGGCTCTGATTCAAATTTGTTTTTAACGCGAAGTAACTAAATTAAAACAATCCAACGAGAACATACCTCAACCAAAATTCGAAAGATATTTATATAAACAAAAACAAAATTAACTCAAAATAATTCAAGTTGCCAGTGAAAATAACTGTTCAACGAATAGTATACAAATATCATCAAAAGGTCACTGTTAATTTCAAGAGTGAAATTTTCAACATGTGGTGGGGGCAGCAAACCTATGATTGTGCGTGACGTGAATCAGAACTATCCTTGGAAGTGGGGAGAGAGAAAACGACTAAAAATGTTCACAGCGCAAGGGGACTTTGGACTTTACACATTGCTCTGAGCGCGCGAACAATAACATTGGCCTTATCCCAGCAAAAAAAAATTTTTTTAATGCGTTGCGCGATAACTGGAGGTATCAGCTTTGAAAATCCTGCCGGAGAAAACGAACAAAACGAAAGGAAATTTATTTTGGAATAAAGTAAAAAGTTCGACTAATAAAATACCATATTAAATAACGTAGTGGTTTTTGCTGCAAAACTTCATTAAAAGCTCGAAAATACTTAATCTTTTGCACTTCCGTTTCAAAAAACCTTTCTTATTTAACGAAGCACTTAATGTATAACTCTTTTTGCTAAAATAATTTTAAGGTATAAAAAGCCAAGTGGCTTTCAAAAAGCTTTAAAAAAAGGTTTTTACCTATTTTCTGCTTAATTTCTTTCTTGACGGCGACGCACAATGTTTCTCATTAAACATTTAACAATACAACAAGCGGGTGCTTCAAGCTTTATTTTGACACCTTGATTTAAATTTTTAACAAAATATTTGTTAAAATAAAAATAAGGTTTTAGTGGAAAAACTTACGATTTTTCCCAGAAAAAAACATGCCTGGTATTTTAAACAAAAATTGGCATAATACTTATTGAAATATTATGTAGTAGTATAAAAAACATGCGATTTTGTTTCCATTTTTTATGACGTGATAACTGAACACCGGTCAGTACATGAGTTTTAAATTATTTAGGTTGTTTTAGTGAATTTTTAGTTAAAACAAGCAATTTTGGAATATATAACTATTCACTTTTTATATTTTGAATAAAAATTAGCAAATTACTCTATGATACTAAAATTCTACATTTTTTAAATACCAGACACGTTTTTGGACTGATTAACTGCGTCTCACGTTAAAAAAGTGTTGCAAATGTAAACCCGTGCACGGTCTGGAAATGCCCCCCCTTCCCGCTTTATTGGAGGATTTGCTCCTCCCCCGTTTTATTGCGCCCCCCCCCTCCCTTCGCCCAAAAATGAAAAACTACGCAAAAATTATGACGCCATCATCGCCAAATTTTTGCAGTTTTTAGCCTATTTCAATGTTTTTTAACCATTTTAGACCTATTTTACCTTATTTTTTACTTTTTTCCCCTTTTTCCCTTTTCCCTTCTTTTTTCTCCTTTTTTTCTCTTTTTTTTTCTCCACTGCTTGCCCCCCCCGTTTCAAAAAAGTAGCCCCCCGTGCCCCCCCATTTGGGAATTACCCTTCCCCCAATAAAACCCCCAGGGGGGGCAGTGCACAGGTCTGCAAATATAGCAGGTTCTTTACACTGAAATTAATATCCTGACAACTAGTTTGTTAAAACCTGCAATCAAGATGATAAAATCAAACTAAAATTACGCTTTTTTTACTATTATTACAAAATTTTGCGTATAAAAGAAATTGTTAAAGCACAAAATGCCCAAAAACACTTTTTGAACATTTTTGAAACGTACAGTAGTATTTCTCAAACAGCTAAAGTTTTTTGACTTTAAAGCAGTTTAATGTTTTGAGGGTTTGGAAGGAAGATTTTCAACACCTATGATTGAATTCGAAGACAAAAAAATTTAACTTTGTACTTATCTTGATAATTTTTCCAAAGGTTTTTAAACTATTTACCTAAAACCAAAATATTAATATTTCAAAATTAAAAAACTGATACACCAAAAAGCGAACTTTAAATTTTTGACATTAAAATACTTTGGAGTTTCTCCAAAATGGTTTTATGGAACTTTTACTAAGTTTGTTTTTGAAACCGATATATATCAGAGAGAAGTTAAGCTCAGATTTAGTTTTGCGATATTACTATGATAAAAAAAGTTACACACTGTAAAACAAAAAAGTAAATACGAATATGTTAAGTTCTGTACCTGTAAATATAATAAGTAAAACACAAGGTTACACATGAAAAAATTGTGAATTGAGAAAAAATAGAAAAAAATCTGGAGATACACAAAGTCTAATAATCATCCGCACATCATCTTTCTAATTAAAAAAAATAACAAAAGTTTTTACAAAATCCACCAAAGAATAAAAAAGAATTAATTTTTAAAAATTTAAGGCGCACCAATTGATTGAAACAAAGATTTTTTAAACATTTTGCCGAAAAGGATTAAAGGTAAAATATATGACCTCTTTATATCATATACATGGTCAATTTGTTCCGGAGTGGGGGGGTTAAGCCCGAAATTAGGGGGGGGGTTAAAATTTGAGAAACGCAAAATACCCCCATATAGTTTTTGTTTTCTGGAGTGCATCTTGCCCATATCGTTTTCAGATTTTAAAGAAAAAATAAGTAAAAAACGCTAATTTCAGGTCAAAAAGCCCTTTTTATTGCATTTTGAGCTTTTTACTGTTTAAAATATTCATTTTGAAATCAAAACTTAAGTTTGGAGGCAGTTAAAAGTCATTTTAAAGACAGTTTTTTCTTCATTTTTCCAAAATTGGGGGGTAACCTTTTCTCCCCCAACTTCTGAGTGGCGGGGGGTTCTCAGAATGTGGGGGGTTAACCCCCCCCCCCAAACCCCCCCGTGCCCATGTATGCTTTATATATTGCTTAGACATATTGAATTGAATTGAATTTTATTTCATATTTTCAGAATGCACATGAGCAAGATGATAATCAAAATAATAGCACATATGTTATAATTTTGAAAAAAAAACAACAATAAGTAAATCCGAATCCGAAATCCGAAACTGCAATAAGAAATCTTAAACTGCAGAATTAAAAACGCATTGCAAATTTCTTTGGAAAAAAATATAAATTTAAATTTGAAATTTTTAAAATTTTTGAAATTAAATTAATTAAAATTTTCGAAATTAAGTTTTTAGGGTAAGTTTTGAAATTCAGAACCTTCTTATTCTTATTATTATTCCGACGCTCAATCCTTAAAATCAATATTCCTCTTTCGTTACTGATTGATCAAAAATAAACATGAGCTCATTGGAAAGAAAAAAAAATTACGCAACTTTTTTATGAATCATTTTTTCATTTAAGTCCTTCTTATCGATTTATTGATCAAAATAAAAAATTTTAAAAAATTGACAAATAAAAACTCCAACCGCACAATAACAGCCTTTTGGCAACTATAGAGATTGTACAGAGCAGACAACGGACAGCCCTCTGTGGAAACCGCACCATTACAGTAGAAGACTGGTACGGGGTCTTTAGAGCCACAAGCAGGGAACTTGGAGCAATCGAAAATTTTTGGGAACTTAGAACCACATGCCATGGGAACTTGGAGCCTTTCAGAAAAAATTAGTTTAGCGTAAAATTTAGGTTTCGCTTAGGCTTAAGTACACGTTTTAGCGATTTTTATTTTTGGCTCCAAGTTCCCTACTTACGGCTCCAAGTGAACGTTGCGAAAATTTTGTAATTCATGTTCATATTCTTCTACTTATTACTATTATTCTAACGCTTATATCTTAAAATTGATATCGCAGTGATTCAGCCTCTCGTGACACCGCGCCAACTATAAGCAGAGGACGCGGATCGAATTTGTAATTCATGTTCACCTTCTTCTTCTGATTTTTTTTAAAATTTAAAATAACAATTGAAATCATTGAAGGCACAAGAGCGCCCACCTGCGATTTAACCTCACGGTGCCGTGCCAACTATATAAATGGGGACCAGTTAATTTTTGTAATTTATTTTTATTTTCTTAATTAATCCGTCTTCTTTTTCTTATTATTTTTATTTCAAAAAATATAAAAATAATATCGAAGGCGCTGGGGCGCCACACTGCAGTTTAGCTCACGACACAGCGCCAACTATAATTAGAAAATGTAGATAAATTTTGTAATTCATGTTCATCATCTTCTTCTTATCATTAATATTTTTATTTCAAAAAATATAATTGCAATCATTGGTGGTGGCGGAATGCCACACGGCGATTTAGGCTCACTTCACCGCGCCAACTATAATTAAAGAACGTGGGTAAATTTTGTAATTAATGTTCATCTTTTTCTTCTTATTATTTTTTATTTCAATGGAGTGCCACTACACCACGCTAACTACAATTAAATAACGCGGGTAAATTTTGTCATAAATGTTCATTTTCTTCTTATTATTATTTTTTACTTCAAAAAAATATAATTGAATTGTCGGTGGCACTGGAGCCACTACACAATGCTAACTATAATTAAACAACGTGGGTGAATTTTGTAATTCAAATTTATCTTCTTCTCATTATTATTATTTTATTTTTTTATTTTTATTATAAATGAATTATCGGTAGCGCGGGAGCGCCACACAAAGATAAAGTCCCACGGAACCGCGCAAACTATAATTAAAGAACGTGGGTAAATTTTGTATTATGTTCTTCCTCTCCTTATTATTAATATATTATTTTTCAAACGCTCATATTTTAAAACCGATGTTCCTCCATCGTTACTGATTGATCAGAAAGAAACATCACATGGGCTCTTTGAAAAATGTGGAAAATTCCGCAATAATTATCTTAGGGCCATTTTTTATTGATAAACGATACGTGTTCTGTTGATAATATTAAAACTGTTAAAAAAGTATATCTCGCAACGGAATGAATATAAACATATGTCATTGCGCAGCTGAGACTATAGTTTATTAGGCTATTTTTTTAATTTGATTCAAAAAAAGTGGTAGACTAGCCTTGAAAAATGCTCTAAATATAGAGCAGAAAAAAGCGATTATTTTTCTTCTGGCGTATGTTAAGACAGAAAAGATGTGGTATAGTCTGAAATGGACATAATGTGAACAAAACGAAATTTGCATTTGGTTTGGACAGCTGCCCACTGAATAAAAATTTCTATCATATCATAATGATTCATTTATACATTGAACTAATAACACCGCACTGTTGCGTTTTTTTATTTTGATGAAATGTCAATTGAAAAAATCATACTCACAGCAATCTTTGACAAGCGCGAAATCGCCACTTTTTAAAATTTATAGTTGTTTCTTACACATACAAATATAACCTTTTAATTGAAAAAGTGGCGATTTTGCTCGTGTCAAAAATTGCTGTAAGTATGATTTTTTCAATTGACATTTCATCAGACTAAAAAATGCAGCAGTGCTGTGAGATTAGTTCAATGTATAAACGAATCATTATCATATGGTAGAAATTTTTATTTAGTCAGCAACTGCCCAAACCAAATGCAAATTTCCTATAGTCCACATAATGTCCATTTCAGACTAGTCCACATCTTTTCTGTCTAAACATATGCCTGAAGAAAAATCGCCCCTTTTTTTCTGCTCTATTCTTAGAGCATTTTTCAAGGCTAGTTTTGTTGTGATTTCACAATGTTTAGAGAATTTCATATCATGAGATATATAAACACCAGGTCACGCACCAATTCTGTAGTTGCAAGTAGCATTTTTACCAAGCTTATATTTTCAAATTAATTTCTTACTATGAGGTTGAATATAATATGCAGAACTTCACATTTATGATCTAACAATTGCAATTGCCAGTCTTTTGACCATCTGTATATACCAGCTGTATTTTCATATCGTGGACGGTATTTTTGATGTGAGTTTTTTTAGGGACAGATCTTTGTTTGCATTGTTTTAAACTGAGGTAAGTTATAAAACTTTGAAGGGACTAAAATAATTATTTAACTCGTTTTCTATGAGAATATTAATTTTTAATTAATCGTAGATTATAAAACATACACCGGATGCGAATAAAATTAAATAAATAAATAAAAAAATAAAACACCCACGCGCCAATTTTTTTAAGAAAGAAATCGTATCATTTGCTACGAGTCGGAAACAATAATTAAAACTTCAAGTTTTGACTAATTAAGCTTCAACTTTATCAGAATACGTCCTTTATTAACGAATTTTATTTATTTATGGTTGAATTATAATTATATTGTAAGGTTGTACAGGAGAAATAAGCAATTGACACAAAATTAAGATTGTGCGATTATATCGAGTGTTTTTTTAACAAATAAAAACGCATATTTTCTAATTTTCCGGCTTTTCAAAAAATATACAAAAATTTAGTCATTTTTGGTTTTTTAAAAAATTGAATTTTTGTTCTAATTTGAGTAATTTGATAAACAATTGTTAAAATAAGGGATTTAATCTTTAACGTTAATTAAACTGTTTTTAATAAAAATGTTAAATGATTTTATTAGACGATTTAATAGTGCAAATCGTCGCGGTCAGCTAGGTTTTATTTGCCTTAATAGGATAATGACCATTAAATAAACGATACCAAAGTTACTATCTAAAAAAATCTTCAAAAATAAAACTTTCTGTTGGTGATAATGTAAATCGTACCGCCAAAAATAAAAAAAAAACTTTTAAAATCAAAATATTACGGGGGGAAAAAACTATTAAGTACAAAACTAAAAGCTATAAAAATAAAAAGGAAAATCTAGTAATTTCCAAAAGTCAATGCAGGAAGAAAAATCAAGCCTAGTCGACTAGCTATCTCAATTTTTAGTCCGAATTGCCCAGATTTTTTTGTGAAAACACGTCATACGAAGGCGCAGAAAATAAATTAATATTAGGATTACGTGCTAAGCGCTTCGTTTTTTCCTCTTTAACGATTTTTAGCGAAAATGCATACGCTCAAAATCTGGACCACGTTTGTTAAAAAATGAAAATCCTTCTTTGGATCAGGGAAAAATTATCCAATACTACGAATAAAAGACTGTATCTAATGCACATACATGTATATATAGTTGTCGTCGCTCAAAAACTATCGCTGCGTAAAAAAAACATAACAATTTTAAGAAAAAAATGGCATCATCAAAGTAAACAATAGTTATAATTAAAACTGTACAAATAAATATTACCTCGTAGATTTAAATCGCAATCTCGATCAAGGAATTCGAAAAGGTGAAAAAAGTAACTGCTCCCATAAAGTGCGGCGAGTTGTATAAATAAACAAAAAAGTGTTAAACATCGCAAGACATCCGAGAGGTCGCATATTGTATATTATAAATATAATCCTACTACGAAGGAATGAAGCATCTGCTCCGACTCGTAACCCGCACGCCCGTTGGTTAGCTAAGGCCGCCCGTCCAAATCAATTTTACCCGGGCTCAGTGGGGAAAGGGCGGGCTCTGTGGACTCGCGCGCGGCGGCTGCGTCGTCCGCTCTCGCCAGCTTCGAACCGGCTTTTGTTTGCGCAGTTTTACGCTTTACATATATCGCCTTGTTCTGGCTGGAAAAGAGCACTCTATGATATCGTTTTTCGCGTGTTTCTTCTTCGCGACGAGTTCCCTTCCAGCCTCGGACACTTTTTTTTCGCGGGTTTGTACTGTTTTTTTTTGTTTTATTTCCAAATTCGGACGTCGAGGAAAGACTTGGTAAGATCGTGTCGAATCCAAGTGCGTATTGGTTTTTTCGTCTGGGCGGAGGTGGGTGAATCAATTCGATTCGTTTTTTTGACTACTGCGTGTATGAATAAGCGTCCGCGCGTGTAATATATAATTAGCATATTGACCACTTTTCGGCGCGAGAGTTTTTTAAGGCTTACATTTTTTTATCTACAATCTTTTTGTAATAAATTAATCATAAATTTTCTTTTGTCAAACTGTCAACCCATTATCCAGCTTACGATTTGCTTAAACGAAGACTTAAAACGTCAAATAAAAAATGTATTCCTTTACATAATTAATGAATCGTAGTTGCAATGTAATCTTTCAAATATTTTTTAAAAATATCGTGTTTTGATTCATATTATGCTTTTTTAAATACAATCAAGTCGCGGTACTAAACACAAAACCAGTTTGTTATAAAACCATAATCTCTTCAATCAATATTTTCGTGCAGATTATAATCCTTATTTTCGGCTATGCTATATAAATTGTTTAAAAAGACGGAAGCGAAAAGAATAGCAACATAAAACTGCAAAATTACAAAAGTAAGGAAAGCATATACTTTTCTGTATACTTGTCGTTTCGTGTCGTACATAGCGGTAAATTACTTAAAGGCAAATGTCGACTATTGATCAAAAATGTCGTAAAAATGAAAATTTTTCTATTTTTGTTACAAATAACCTCGGATTTTATTTTAATTAAGCCAAAAAGCAAAAAATCTAAAAACAAATACTTTTTCCTCCAGTTAGGGTATCTGACTTAATTTCGGCCACACCTTAAATTCGGCCACCAATTTAGGGTGTTAGAAAATTGGCTTATTTTTAAAACACAACAAAACTAGCACAAAAATAACTGTATTATGTTGAATAAAGTGTTTTTGCAAAAGTTTTTTATTTCTGTTATTCTGCATTATCAACAATTTCGTAAAAAAAGTGAATTTTTTTGACTTTCCTAATTTTTGCTTTGTGTTCAAACTGCATCAAATTTAGAACTAAGCACTATATAAACTTAAAATATCTTCTATTTAAGGCTCAAAGTTTTTAATTTTCATGTTTTGATATTTTCTTTAAAATCACTTTGCAATGCGTTTAACTAACTGCGCATGTATGATTCCGGTAATTTCGGCCACCTTAAAATTTATAGATGAAAGAACCTGCCGTTCTTTTCCTGTTTTCAAATATCATTGTACTACCGTATTTTATAAAGAATTTTTTGGC
Source organism: Microlaimidae sp. YZB2_3 (assembly GCA_030248175.1). Lineage (NCBI taxonomy): Eukaryota > Metazoa > Nematoda > Chromadorea > Desmodorida > Microlaimidae > Microlaimidae sp. YZB2_3. Next base: position 9,426 of record JASAMX010017196.1, read on the forward strand.
GCGTTTGACTTTTTTTTGACGTTTTTAAGGCATAAAAACACAACAAAAAACACAGGTTATTAAAACTTGGTTTTTTAAGATTTTGACGTAATTATTTAATGTCTTGCTAATAACTATTAAAGTTTGCAAACGGGAAAAATTAAGTTATATGTACCAAGAACAATACCTAAGGATAAATTTGCAACCTTTAAAAATTTTATTGTTTGTTTTGGCAATAGTTATATCCAGTTTTTTCCATCGCGCCTTAATTTCGGCAATTATAAAAAAAACTTCAAACCCTCACTGATCTTTAAATGTAATAGAAATTTTAAAATTTTGCACTGGAATAACAGAAATAGCTATCATTTGACTTTTAGACTAAATTTTGGGTCGATTGGAAAAACCAGAAAAAAATTATTCAAAAAAAATAAAAAAAGGTGGCCGAAATTAAGTCAGCAACAGCAACCCTACATGTTTAAAACAATGCTAATCTTCTTATAATACTTCGAGACTGCGATTTTGCGAATTTTTTTGTTTTGTTGAAGCTTTGCTTAAGTAGTAACATCAACGCATGTCATAAATCAAGATCTATTTATCTATCTATTTATCTATCTATTTATCTCTATTTATCTATCTATTTGTCTATCTATTTATCTATCTATTTATCTATATATCTATTTATCAAGTTTTAGCTATAAATGTGTACTAAAATTTTAAATTGCGCTAATATAAAAAATTAGGATTACTTTTCAATTAAATAATTTATTTTTATGTTAACAGGTATTTCAAATAGAAAAAACATATTAAAATATTTTTAAAACAGCGCTGCAAAAAACACTTAAGTATTGCCTATTTTGAATTGAACTTAGTAATTTTAATAGCTGTAGATTTGGTCTGTTGTATACGCATTGATGATTTAATTGACGGATTCAATGTTTAATAATGAATTATTAAAAAGTTTATAAAAACCCTTTTTCTGCTATAGTTGGAAAGAAAACTTTTAAAAAATAATGCTTTACAAATACTTAATCTACTTTTAGTCTTCCATTAAACTATTAGTATTGATAGAAATAAATAATTTCGTTATATACAACTTATTTCTATATTTGCATATTTTTTTATTAATATCCTATGAGCATACTCGCACTCTAATAACTAAACCAATAAATTTTTGTTTTTATTTTTGTTTTTTCATTAAGCAAAAAGAATTATGAAAGTAGTATTGATTAGGTTTTTATATTCGTTAAATACAGGGGTCGCATTCTGACGCGCGGTTAAAAGTTATCCCGGGATAACTTTTTTTACGTGCTTAAAGATGCAAGTGAAAAATCAATTTTATCCAGGTTAAAGTCGGGATATTTTTTCTATTGTTTTAAGTAGTAAAAATTTATCCAACTCAGGAGGTGGATAAATATTTTCTCCCGTAGGATTAATTTAATGAAAAATAAAATACGCGCATTGACTAAATTTATTTTGCGCGAGGTGGTTTTGCGGCGCGAGAAAAAAAAATTTTAAAAAATTCATTGCATTCATTTTCACTCCCGTATGCGATAGTCTTATTAATTTACCATATAGGTACCTTGCACTGGAACTCGGTTTATACATGAAGTATGCAATATACATAAGCGTCACCATAATGGATAATTACCGTATCTCCTACTTATTTTTCGTAGTATGCAAATCAACCGATCGAAATTTCGCGCGCTTTCGATCGGTTGATCTGCATACTACGAAAGATAAGTAGGAGATACGGTAATTATCAATTATGGTGACGCTTATGTATATTGCATACTTCATGTATAAACAGAGTTCCAGTGCAAGGTGCTTATATATTATTTTTTTATTTTGATTGGAATGGATTGATCGGGGTAAATATAAGTGTCTTTTCAGAATGCGACCCCAGTATGCTTTTATTGATTCGTTTAATTTTAAATACGAAAAATTATGTATAAATGCATAATTTTTCACATCAATTTGCATCAGAACAAAAATATACTAAAAAACTGCGTTTTTATATAAAGCCCTGCCCTGCTTAGTAGATTAGTAAGCTAATATTGTTGGAATGCAATTGAGATATTTCAAGTAGGTCACGCAGATGTTTGATTTATTATCAATCAATATGTTGTTAACTGATAGCAAAGACATTCGGCCATGCATTCATTTTAAAGCCTTGCGCACATGGCTTTTCCAAACTTTTTTTTAATTTCAAATTAAAATAATTAAATGAATAAAATAGTTAACTTTTGTTTTTTTTTTGGTTTACATATGACGAAAATAACTTGCTTTTTCAGGCATCATAAATTTGTCAGAGATAATTATTATGATAATTACAAATTTTGTTTATAAAAAAAAAAAATTAATGACCCCCACCCAAAAACCATATAAATTTAAAAAATTCTATTAATAAATTTTTTTTCTCAAACCTTTTCCTTTTTTTAAAATAAAAAAAACTAAAATAACGTGAAATACATTAATATTGAACTTGTCTTTAAGCTCTATGCGACTACAAATCTTAACTTATAAAGTGCCTGACAGCGGTGTATCATAAGCTTTAATTTGCCCAGACACAAAAACTGACCTTACAAAAATAAATAGTTACACGCGGTTAGATTATTTGAAATTGAGCGGTTATGACGTTTAATTTTTTTTAAGTTAACATTTTTGTTTCAAAAATACAATTGATAAAAATTGTTTGAATAAATTATGTAATCTTTATACACTGTTTTGCTGGAAATTTATTTTTCTTGGTGCTTATTTTTTTGATTTAATTTTACAATTTGATTTACCCCGATGTAATTTTTCTATAAGTTCTATTTTTAATACGGGAAAATTCGTCGCTCCTTATTAATTCAATTCCTAGTTTGAATGCCAATGCTCTGAAATGAACATTTGCACTCGTGTGGTTTATTTTTTACTTGAAACAAAATATTTCCCTCACGAAAACGCGGCTATAAAAAGAATTTTTTCTAGAATCGCTTTCCGATCGGAATATTTCATCTGCAAATTGATTTTAAAAATTACCTTGCGGAAAGAGTTATTAATAAATTAACCGTTTTAAATATCGTTCATTCTATCTATTAATAATTTTTGTTAGAAGGTTTTATTGGTATATGTTTGTTTTTGGGGTGATGTGTTATTTAGTTAGACTTTAAATGGAAGATCGTGTGCTTCTAAAATATTCTAATAAGTATATGAGATTTTTAGACTAAAATCCCCAGCTAAAGTTAGAGTTACTCCTAAGGTATTGTTATATTAAATAAATTCGCTTTTCAAGTCAGCAAAAAAAAACGTTTCAAAAAGACCCAGAAAAGAAGTGTCTGCAAAAATATATAACATAATGGTTTTAGTCTTTTTAGAATTCTAAAGTGTTAAACATGGCTTAATTGCGGTATTGATAATGTATGAAGTGGTTGGTTTGACAAGCCACATGCCATATGAGAAATGTAAAAAGAACGCGCTCAACATTGTTGTTTATTAATAGAAACAAATACGAAAATTAAAAAAAAAACCATCAAATCACCCTTAATACACTATTTATTTGTGTCAATTAAAAATAAAAAATACAAATGCTCATTTACTCCTCTCAAAGGTGCAGTCCTTTATATGTGGTTGAGAACCCATCTATGTTTAACAACTTTTTGTGATAAATTAAAAATCCACTATTTTCGGTTTTGCGTCTTTTAATTGTGGTTTAGAACTCAAACAAGTAAATTTTTTTTCCAACGTTGCTGTGGTAACTTTTAAAACACGCCACTCACTAACTGTTATTTTTTTAAGTTCGTTAGGAATTGATCTCGAAAATGTACGTTATTTTCAGTGTTTTTGGGATCAAAATTTCTAAAAATCAATAAAAATTTTTCGATGAAAATTTTTAAAATCTGCAAATTTTGACGTAAAACTTTTGGTTTCCTGTAAAAAGTTTGGCTTTCGTAGCTAATTTTTTTAACGGCAATATCTGCGTCAACTTTAACTGATCAAAACATTAAAATATTTTTTATAAAACTGAAAACACGGGGAATTTATAAAAGGTTTTATCACAAATAAAAATCACACATAATAAAAAGAAGTAATCACAGGACAAACTCGATAATTTAGAGGACTGCATTTTTTTGCCGCTAAATAGTTGAGATAAATGTGTACATACCTATCGAGTTCGCCTATTTGTTTTTCTTTTTAACGAACACAGTTATCTTTCACGTTTTAATTAAATATCACGTGTTAACGTGTTTTAATAAATAAACCAATCAAATTGTTTGCTGTACGGTTAGTTAGATTAAACACCCTATATCAGTTAATTCGTTATTCCATAAAAACCCCATATTAGTTATTCCGTAACTCAATACTTGATTGATTTCAATATTAGTATCGGTTGTGTCAATGAATTTAAAAATTATATTTCATTTTATTTTAAACAAAGTTACCAGCAATAAACGCTTAATTAAATAACGTTTTAATGAAAAAAAGATTATTAATGCTTTATAAAAATAAACGCGTCATATCTGCAGCGTTTAATTATGTCATTTATGTCATATCGCCGCATTTTAAATTGATTTCCCTCTTCAAAAAGTGTAATTTACAAATTCGTCCATAAAGATTAACACCGCAGAGACATGGTCATAAATTTTACTGGATAGTCATAGCAAAAATATATAATATACCGAAAAATGGTGTCCGGAAATTTGAACGCCAGCACTTGATCGCCGAGCATTTGACCGCCAGCATTAGAACGCCGCGCACTTGAACGCCGAGCATTAGACCGCCGAGCATTAGACCGCCGCAGTATTCCATATAAATTTCATGCAAATTTTTGATTTCCGCCACCGACCTACGCTACAGAGAATTGTATCAACACAGCACTACCCTGTATAAACTCCTCAAACATAAAAAGTTTTGGTTTTTTTGTCTTTGCAAAACAAACTATTAAGTATAAACTTTTTGTTTAATTTTTAGGTTTTGCTTAGGCTTAGGAAAAAATTAGTTATCTTAAAAAAACACCATTAAATATAAATTTATCATAAAAAATTTTTAAGTTTGATTTTTAGGTTTTGCTTAGGCTCAGGAAAAACAGGTTTAAATTATTAAAGAACTAACCGTTCACTAAGTTTTTTCTTTATTTTCAAGAAAAAATATAAATTTTTGACTTATCGTTTATTGTTAAAACAACATTGCTTTGTTTAAATATTATATTAAAACCATTTTTTATGTTCTATTGAGTTTTTTATTCTTGGGGAGAGTTTATACCACCTTTGCGGGGTGTTTTAACGTCCTTTTTAAAGCAACGCGTACTGCGGCGGTCTAATGCTCGGCGGTCTAATGCTCGCCGTTCAAGTGCGCGGCGTTCTAATGCTGGCGGTCAAATGCTCGGCGATCAAGTGCTGGCGTTCAAATTTCCTAGAATCCGAAAAATGTGCAACTCCTATATAAAAAAAGTACAGAAAAGGTGCCTCTTATAATGAGCCTCTCCATTTAAATGACACTCTCCACTATAATGGCATAGTAGCCATTTTAATTCGGCGAATTAAAATGGAGAGGAAGCTATTATAATAGCCATTTATTGACTTAATTTCACTTCATATATACTCACAAGTGTAATACTGTCCGGGCCGCACGAGTTTCCCCGTGTTGGTTTAATACTGTCCAACACGCAGAAACTCGTGCGGCCCGGACAGTATTAGACTTGTGAGTATATATGAAGTGAAATTAAGTCAATAAATGGCTATTATAATAGCTTCCTCTCCATTTTAACTCGCCGAATTAAAATGGCTACTATGCCATTATAGTGGAGAGTGTCATTTAAATGGAGAGGCTCATTATAAAGGCCACCTTTTCTGTACTTTTTTATATAGGAGTTGCACATTTTTCGGTATATTATATATTTTTGGTCATAGTATAAGAGTAATAACCCAACCGAAATCGAAAGTGGTTAAATTGCAATTAATTTATATTAATTGTTATACACATATTAATTCATTGTACTAATAAATAAAATTTGTGTGTTTTAGAATCAATTTCAATGTAATAATAATAATGTTTTGTAACTTTTTTTATTTTTAATCAGAAAAATCAAAGGCAAGGAGTTTAAATCTTAAAAATCAATTTTAAAAAAATATATTTAGCCAGCTTCATTTTTAAAAATTAGCATAAGTTTAATTGTTTAATTATGTTTTCTTTCTGTTTTTAACGTTTTTAGTAAATTGTTTTGGTATAAAGTCCCATACGTGTACCAATTATCGATTTGACTGATTGAAAAGTGAAATATGCATGTAAAATATTTCTTTACCCCAAATCGGACTCGTATACCTCAATTTGAAGTCATTTTTTCGATTTAAGTCTTCTGTAAAAAGTTTTAAGCCCATTTAATGCCAAAAATTGCATATTTTTGTTATGTACAATTTTGTTTTGTTAAGAAAAAAATTTTGTTACGCAACAAAATAAATTAAAAACTATATTTTTACATTGCTAAAAGTTTAAAAATTCAAAAAAATGTCTAAAAAATTTAAAAATTCGTTGATCACATGGATCATCAAAAACTCGGACAATTTTTCGTTTGGCATTAAAAGCTAATTTAAGCTTATTTTTGCAAATATTAGTTATTCTAAGTCTAAGCAAAACCTAAAAATCAAGCTAAATTGTAATTTAACATATTTTTTATTTGATTATAAGTTTTTGACGAATTTAATTTTTTTTTTCAAAATTGAAATTTAGCCCATTTTTAAGGGATTTGGAATTTTGCGGTCAATCTGCGGACATTTTGCGGACATTTGGCGGATTTCCGAATTAGTATCAAAACACACAAAAATGCGATTTTATCAATATTTAAAAAAAAATTACTCATAATCGACACATCATTTGATTCGCCTATAATTTTAGATTTTTTTTAATGACATTTACCAATTCATAAAATTGAAGTAGCTAATTTTTTTTAGAAACACAATTTGCATAAGGTGTTTGGAGATCTCCGAAGTAAAGGGTTTTGAATAAAAAAATGGCTGAAATGGCTTAGGTTTTGGGGTGTTTTTGTTTTCCTTCAATGATTATTTTAAGACGAAATCGCTGTTAATACATTAAAATTTAATATTAATAAAAGTTAATACATTAACTGGTTGCTATACAAAAATGGTAGACATTTAATAAAATAATACATTTAATAAAAGTTAATACATTAACTGGTTGCTATACAAAAATGGTAGACACCAGAAACAATTTTGGACTATATTCAGCAGGGACGTAACCAGAGTTTCATTTTGGGGGGGGGGGGCGGATTTTAGTACAAAAAAAAATTTCGGGGGGGCTCCGCCCCCCCCCCCCCCCGAAATTTCGGAGGGGGCGGAGCCCCCCTTAATTTTTGAAAACGTTAAAAAAAGCAGGGATAAACGTAGATAAAGCTGTATAATACACTGTTGCCTAATAACCTATTATCTAATGTTTTTAGCGGTAAAAACATGTTTTCTTAGTTAAAAATTACATAAGCACACATTGGCAGAGCCTGGATTTCACAAAAAAAAAGGAATTTAGAGACGTTAGTTTCAGACCCCTTGGCTAAACCCACATTGTAAACCAAAGCACATGAGCAGCATCTCGGCTCCATGTTTTCTAGGGTACCTACCTATATGAAAAAAATCCGAACCAATGCTATAGGCGGCAGGAAAATTTAGGAGGGGGGAGGTACATAAATCAACCAATATGATTGTTTGTTTTGCTTTCTGTGTAGTACTTATTACTTATAAAAATTATTGTACTAACTTTGAAATAACATTAGCATCAGGCAACATAAATAACGAGATATATATGTATGTATACTATAGAAAGTGACCGCTGAGCGAAGCGAAGCGGAACAAATTTTTGGTTTTTGGGGTCCGTTGGGTACTAAAATTATTTTAAATTTTGGCGCCGAGCGATTAGCGAGGCGCTAGAAAATTTTGAATTTTTAGCCTCTGAAAACCCCCAAATTTTAGTATCTGGCGACTATTTCGGGGGGGGGGGGGGGGGGGGGGGGCGCCCCCCCGCCCAACCACTATCTTTATTTTTCCTCCTGTCCGACCGTTTGGGGGGGGGGGGGGGCGGCCGCCCCCCCCCCCCCCTGGCTACGTCCCTGATATTCAGAGCCCCCAGACTTTGGGAAATTCGGTAAAAACACTTTTAAGTTGTTTCAAAGCTAAATAAATTTTTTTCTCTAACAGCATAAATTGTACATACCAAAAATAGGCAATTTTTGGGCTTAAATGGGCTCATAACTTTTTACGGAAGACTTTAATCGTAAAAATAGCCTCAAAAATGATGTTTACGTGTTTGATTTAGGATATACAAGTGTTTTATTTGCGTATTTTATTTTTCGATCGGTCAAACTGATAATTGGTACACGTATGGGACTTGTACCAATTGTTTTGTGTTCTAACTTTAAGGATTACATTAAGAAAGAATTGAAGCATAATTTTTACTCTTATAAAATTTTTGTTAAACTGCAACAAGGATTTACGCGCAAAGCTTTTCTATGGATTTAACTGAAATAAAAAAATAAACAACCTTTCTGGTTTATTCAAAACAGAGCTGCCACAAGTGAAGAAGAACAACTG
>JASAMX010017197.1:0-33306 GCA_030248175.1 Microlaimidae sp. YZB2_3
GATAATAAAGACGGAAAGTATTCGAAGTTTTAGTTATTCAATTGATTTCATTTTTTTGTTTTTACATCTTTGTGAGGAATTATTAATAAAGTTTATCATAGCATATCACTTTTGAAGTTTTTATAAAATAAGTAGAAAAACAGAGCGGAAAACAAAGTTTCATGTGTTGCTTTGGAGCACCGAAGCTCGGAGCTCCGGAGAAAATGGCTAATGTGCGTGTATGTGCTGATTGGTTAGAAAACTTGATTAATTGCTGATTGGTGGACAAATGATTGCATGTATCAATTATCCTTATTGGCATGAGAATAATAGACCAACTTTTATGAAGAGGCTAAATTAACTGTTTTTTTTTGTTTCATTTACGTACCCTCGATTACCTTCCTTTTTCCGCTTTTAAATTCCATAAAATTTTCAATTTCAACACTTTAGCACTATATTTTGAAACCTACTGCATTAAAAATGACGACTGAAATTTAAACAACAGTTTTGCACAGAATTTTGCATAATAATATTATAGTAAAAAAGTGGGATTAAAAAAACATCAAAAAATTTGATAATTAATTTATACAATTTACAACTACTACCAATTTAACTCCTTCATTTTACCAATAAAAAAGTTCAAAAAATATGTAATTTTAAATGTTTCTCTTAAAAAATTTTAGGTTATATTTGATGTCTGTTTTTATCTCACCTGTTTTTACTTATATTATGCAAAACCTCTTAAAGATTTTTCAGATTTAAATTTCGGTCGTAACCCTTGATTAGTATCAGAAATTTGTGAAAAAATCAATAGGCACCTTGCACTGGAACTCTGTTTATACATGAAGTATGCAATATACATAAGCGTCACCATAATGGATAATTACCGTATCTCCTACTTATCTTTTGTATGCATTTGTTTGTATCTTTTGTATGTATGTATGCAGATCTTTCGTAGTATGAGGATCGAAAGCGCGAAAAATTTCCATTGGTTGATCTATAGCATACTACGAAAGATAGATAGGAGATACGGTAATTATCCGTTATGGTGACGCTTATGTATATTGCATATTTCATGTATAAACCGAGTTCTAGTGCAAGGTGCCTATATTTTAGTTTTATAAAATGACAAAAATATAAATTCTTGCATCAGTTGGTGGGCTTCCTTTTTCACGGGCGGTACCGTAATCTACCAAAAGGAATTTGCCAAGCCGGGAACGGAATTTTCGCTTCAAGAGTTCAGCGCTCGGGACTACTACCTTTCGGAATGGACGGCTATGTGAATTTAAATACAATGTAAATTTTACGAAGACTTTCAAAATACGATTCGTTCATAAATTCCACTATTTCTGTAATTGTAAATTAATAAACGCATTTTATTTCTTCTTATTTTATTAATTAAAAAAATACGTACGTAACCGTGGAATTTACGGAATTTATACAGACATGTAATTTTTTTAAATTCTAAACGCAATTTCATTAATATACTTTTTAATTAAAAATACAAAAGTAAAATATGCGTTTATTAATTTACAGCTGTAAATTAATTACAAGCAATTTTTATGAAATAGGCCCCAGGACAAAATCCAAAAAAATATATCGGATCAACCACGAAAATTATGGCGCAAAAGAAACGATTTGAATTAAATTTAGTGTTCGGTTTTTCTAAATTTTTGAAAAATTAAAGATTTTGGACAGTTCGTGCATTGTATGCAAATCCATTTGGACAAATCTCTCATGAAGCTTTTTCATCTCACGGGTGTGTATCGTGGTATCTGGTCATATGGATTTACCATACAAACACAGTAACTATGAACAAAGCTGTTACAAAAATTGACAGACGATTAAAAAGCTTTTAAGCTTTTTTATCCCTGCCCAGACTAGTGTTGTAAAAAGTTACTTTTACTTTTACTTAAAGTAATAAAAGTAACGGATTTTGGATTACTTTTACTTTTACTCGACATTTGAAATTTCAATTACTTTTTCTTTTACTCTTTCTTGACTTTTCAAAAATTTGGAAATGCTTTTTATTTTACTCAGATTTTTAGTTGCAAAATACTTAAATTTAACTTACGTAAAATTTAATTAATTTTTATATGGGTAAATACGCTGTCTGGGCTTATTTGTAAACTGAATGGCAAAAGACAATTTTCTAAGCCGCTAACACGCTAAAACCATTTATTTAGATTAAAAAACTTCTAAAGAAAATAATTTATACATAAAATTGGCAAAAAAACTTTCGAACCAGGAGCTCTAAAGCTTAAGAAACAGTGGTATTTTGCTTCCGGTTCAAAATTACTTTTTATTATACTTTTACTCTTTCTTTTACTTTAAAAAATAGGTCTTACTTTTTTACTTTACTTTTACTTAAATATGAATTTTTGACCATTACTTTTACTTTTACTTTACTTAAATTAAAAAATCACAAATTACTTTTACCCTTACTTTACTTAAATTAAAATTTTTCAATTTACTTTTACTTTTACTTAGAATAATTCAAAATCAATACTTTTTACAACACTATACGACACTCACTCAGTATAATGAAAATTTACGACGATTAATTTAATGTCAACAAAGGTCTCAAGAATTGAAAGTAATTGGTATATGACGTTGGGAAACTAAAAAATGAGCATAAAAAGTTTAGACAACCAACTATGTCGCTTTTTTTCAACATTTTACCAAAACAAACGGTTGTCTACATTTTTTACTCATGTTTTTCAAGTTATACGAATTACTTCCATTTCTTCTCGAGACCTTTGTGTACATTGAATTAATCGTCGTGATTGTTCTCGAAACCGCGGAGAAGCAGCCATTTGAGCATTGAGCCGCAATCCATGATATTCCGTAAGTTTTTTGACAGTTGTATTTTATCACAAACTGTGTCGCACGCTGTGAACCTGCGCGGTTTTACTGCTCATCGCTGCGCCAAAGAAAACCGGTTTTAAAGCGCTGGGAACAGTTCATACAAAAAAAATCATTTACGGAATTTCGTCGATAGCTCGTTTTCTTTCCCGCGTTTCAGACATGCTTTTCAACATCAAAAGTCGGAAAGGGTTAAACAAGCTTTGATAATAGATTTGGTTTTTCGCTGAGGTGTCGCTATTTTTTTTCCAAATAAATTCTTTTTATTAAACTTCTGGAAAATGAAGTCGATCTTGCTTTAGTCGGTATTTTCCGTTCAAAATATGTAACTTATAGTTTCAAAAGAAACAAGCACCCTTGGAATCCCGGGGTCTAAACTTTTATTTAAAGGAGAACTTTCGGTGCGCCTTTAAATTATTTGTAAGTTTTGTGAAAATCATTTCTTATATTTAGCAAGAATATTAAACTCGTCAACTCATAATTTTTGATTCCGAATTATTTTATTTCAATAAATCTAAATTATAGTTTTAATGAGTTTTGGTTTACATTTCTCTATAAACAAATAAACCAACCACATCTGGTCCTTTTTAAAATTTTAGACTTAAGTAGCATGCATTTTTATAAGTTATGTATTTTTGCTATAGTATAATTTGTGTTTTGTAAAATACCGTGAAACGATAAAGGCGTTTATATTGTTTAAATCTCACGGAAGAAACCATAATTCACAAAAAGGCACGAAAATTACTGCACATTACTTAAGTTGGCAGGTGCACATAAGAAAGAATCAATAAAACGACTTTTTTTACCAAAAAAATGTGTTGTAACAAAATTAAGAAATTCGTTTCCGGTTTCTGTACAAATCTTTTTTTGTGGTAAGTATTATCATTACTGGGTCAATTTAAAACCGATTAACAAAAAAATTGTAGATGAGCATATCTCTCTAACGGTACGGCTGGTTTACACCAAGGGTTTTATCAGTGTATAGAGTTTACTGTTAGTATACATTGATATAATTATAATTAACTATACATCTGAAAAACTGTACTGTTAGCGACATATGCTTACCTGAAGATTTTCCCGTCAATCATTTTTAAACTGATTTTTTGGTGAAAAAAGTGTTGTCATACAAAACAATTACTACCAACCGTTTGCAACAAGAGGAATGATAATACAACGGGTTTAATCAAAAAACAACAACAAATAGTTATAATACCCATAAATATAATTTGAGGAAAGTAAGATAGCCTTATTGCTAACAAAAAACTATAAAAAATAAGTGAGAAGAATTAATTGTATTACATAATTATCAACAAATAGGGTATCTGACTTATTTTCGGCCAGGCCTTAATTTTGGCCACTAATTTAGTGTGTTAGAATATTGGCTTATTTTTAATCACAAAAGAACAAAAGTAAATGGATGAATGTTGAATAAAGTGGTTTTGCAAAAGTTTTTTATTTGTGATTTTCTTAAATTTTTTTTGTTTAAACTGCATCAAATTTAGAACAAAGCACTATATAACCTTAAAATATCTTCTATTTTAGGCTTAAAATTGTGAATTTTCATGTTTTGATATTTTTTTCAAAATCACTTTGCAATGCGTTTAAGTAACTGCGCATTTTAAGATTCCGTTAATTTCGCCCACCTAAAAATTTAGGTGAAAGAACCTGCCGTTTTTTGCTGTTTTTAAATATCATCGTACTACCGTATTTATAAAGTTTTTTTTACTCGTTTGACTTTTTTGACGTTTTTTAAGCCAAAAAAATTCAACAAAATATACAGTTTATTAAAACTAGTTTTTTTTAAGGTTTTGACATAATTATTTAAAGTCTTGCTAATAACTATTAAAGTTTGCAAACGGGAAAAAATTAAGTTTTATGTACCAAGAACAATAATGAGGATAAATTTGCAACCTTTAAAAATTTTTATTGTTCGTTTAGGCAACAGTTATAGCCAGTTTTTTCTAGACGGCCGAAGTTAATGGCTCGCGTCTTAATTTCTGCCACTATAATTAAAAAATTTCAAACCTCCACTGATCTTTAAGTGTAACAGAAATTTTGCACTGGAATAACAAAAATAGCTATTGTTTGATTTTCAGACCAAATCTTTGGTCGATTGAAAAACCCCCGAAAAAAATTATTCAAAAAAAAAAGTGGCCGAAATTAAGTCAGTTACCCTATATGGTATTAAAAAACAACAATGCACTAAAATGCTTAATTGTTACGAAATCATTGATTTGAATTGTCCCAGTTTTGTCCCATTTGAACCGAAACCAGTCAAAAATTTCCTAACAATTGAGAATACAATTTGAACACCGCTTAGTTGAAGCGCACCGATAAGTAAAGTGATAAGATTATCATAATCGCAAAATATAGTAAGCACAACTCATTTGTCAGTAGTCCGTGAGCACAAAAACACAACAAGGATATGGAAGCCAAACGATATGCGTCCCCGTTTCCTATTGGGGTTTCGCATTTAATGCAATCAAGTCCTATTTTTATAATTTATACTTTGATCACTTTTATGAACAATCACGACGGTTAATTCAACGTACACAAAGGTCTCGAGAAGAATTAAATGTAAATAGTATATGACGTTGGTGAACGAAAAAAATGAGCATGAAAAGTTGAGAAAACCAACTATTTTCCTCTTTTTTTCAACCTTTTTCTAAAACAAGCGGTTGTCTATATTTTTTTACTCATGTTTTTTTAGCCAACTACCGTTATATACGAATTATTTCCGTTTCTTCTCGAGACCTTTGTGTATATTGAATTAATCGCCGTGATTGTTCATTGAAACAATAAACATATACCTACATTTCTAATTTAAAAAATATAAACAGAACAAAAAAATGTACACAGGCGGTACTTAGTATCTTGTTGATCTTTGTCAACCGAACATTGAGAGTTTAATAAAAAAAAAGCAAAATGGCTTAATTAATTCTTTTCATTTACCCAGCCGTAAAACAGCGCTATAAGGTTTCCGAACAAACAAAAAATTATTTAAAATTTAAAAATATTAGTATCGGCGAGAAAGCTACTTCTTCTCAACCGGTGCCGGGGGATTCCTTCTTTTTGCTGGACGACTTGAAGAAACTGCCGAATCCTTTCACCTTCTTCTTCTGCTTATCACTTTCACTCTCCTGCGGGGTTCTCTGCCCGGACTCAGTCCAACCGATAAAATCCCCACCGGACACTATAAAAATATTGTATATCAATTTTATTATGGACCTATTTAGCATTACAAAATTTCGGGTCCGCGGTCCCGCCGCGAAATCAGAATTCGTAATGAAACTAATGAGTTTTACTTAATTTTTTTGAAACCTATGCATTTTCACGGCAAGAAAAGAAAAACATAGACTCTCAAAGGAAGATCAACAAGATACAAGGCGGACATTGCAGAGCAACACACGCGAAAACACAAAGCCAAAAAACCAAAAAGCAAACGAGGCAAAAAAACAGGAAAAAAAACCTTTTAGAGAAAAGGTTGAAAAAAGAGGAAAATAGTTGGTTTTCTCAACTTTTCATGCTCATTTTTTTCGTTCACCGAGACGTCATATACTTTGTTTACATTCAATTCTTCTCGAGACCTTTGTGTACGTTGAATTAACCGTCGTGATTGTTCATAAAATTAATCAAATTATAAAAATAGGACTTGGATTGCATTAAATGCGAAACCCCAATAGGAAACGAGACACCGTGTGTTTAGCTTCAGTATATATATCCTTTTGTGCTCACGATTTTATAGCAAATAATTACTTACTCTGTATGATAATCTTATCACTTTTTTACTTATAGGTGCGCTTCATTAAGCGGTGTTCAATTGTATTCAATTGTTAGGGAGATTTTTTGACTGGTTTTTAGGTTTGCGAATGGGACAAAACTAAACAACTTAAAAATCAATGATTTCGTAACGATTAGGCGTTTTTTAGTGCATTGTTGTTTTAATACCATATAGGGTAACTGACTTAATTTCGCCACTTTTTTTTGAATAATTTTTTCGGTTTTTCAATCGACCAAAAGATTATTTTAGTCTGAAAATCAAACGATAGCTATTTTTGTTATTCCAGTGCAAATTTCTGTTACACTTAAAGATCAGCTGGAGGTTTGAAATTTTTTTAATTATAGTGGCAGAAATTAAGACGCGAGCCATTAACTTCGGCCGTCGAGAAAAAACTGGGTATTTTGTTTTTGGCTAAACGAACAATAAAAATTTTTAGAAGGTTGCAAAATTATCCTCATTATTGTTACTTGGTACATAAAACTTAATTTTTTTCCCGTTTGCAAACTTTAATAGTTATTTGCAAGACTTCAAAATAAATAAATATGTCGAAACCTTAAAAAAACTAGTTTAATAAACTGTATATTTGTTGAATTTTTTTTGGCTTAAAAAACGTCAAAAAAAAAGTCAAACGAGTAAAAAAAAAACTTTATAAATACGGTAGTACGATGATATTTAAAAACAGCGAAAAACGGCAGGTTCTTTCAGCCTAAATTTTTAGGTGGGCCGAAATTAACAGAATATTGAAATGCGCAGCGACTTAAACACATTGCAAAGTGAATTTGAAAAAATATGCAAAAACAGTGAAAATTCACAATTTTAAGCCTAAAATAGAAGATATTTTAAGGTTATATAATGCTTCGTTCTAAATTTGATGCACTCTTAAACAAAAAAGGTAAAATTCAAGAAAATCACAAATAAAAAACTTTTGCAAAACCACTTTATTCAGCATTCATCCATTTACTTTGTTATCTTTTGATTTTCTTTCCCCTTTTGGGGTGGAAAATAAGGACCAAAATATTTTAGAACAGCGCGTAAAATTAGTGGCCAAAAATTAAGGCCTGTCAAAAACGATTAAATACCCATTCCTGATTTCATAATTATGTAATAGAATTAATTCTTCTGACTATTTTTTTATAGTTTTTTGTTCTAACGAATAGCTATCTTACTTTCCCTCAAAATCAATTTATGGGTATTATAATTATTTTTTTGTTGGTTTTGATTAAACCTGTTGTATTATCATTCCTCTTGTTGCAAGCGGTTGGTAATTGTTTTAATAGACAACACTTTTTCACCGAATCAGTTTAAAAATGATTGACGGGAAAATCTTCCAAGTAAGCATATGTCGCTAACAAGTTACACTTTTTCAAGTGTATAGTTAATTATAATTTTATCAATGTATACTAACAGTAAACTCTATACACTGATAAAACCCTTGGTGTAAACCAGCCGTACCGTTTAGAGGGGTATGCTCATCTCACAATTTTTTTGTTAATCGGTTTTACCAATTGACCCATAATAAATAATACTTTTACCACAAAAAAAGATTACTGAAACGGAAAGAAATTTAGCCACTTTTGTTCAACGCGTTTTTTGGTAAAAAAAGTCGTTTTATTGATTCTTTCTTATGTGCACCTGCCAACTTAAGTAATGTGCAGTAATTTTCGTGCCTTTTTGTGAATTATGGTTTCTTCCGTGAGATTTAAACAATATAAACGCCTTTATCGTTTCGCGGTATTTTACAAAACACAAATATACAGAAGAAAAAATACATAACTTAAAGACAATGCATGCTACTTAAGTCTAAAATTTTAAAAAGGACCAGATGTGGTTGGTTTATTTGTTTAAAGAGAAATGTAAACCAAAACTTATTAAAACTATAATTTGGATTCATTGAAATAAAACAATTCGGAATCAAAAATTATGAATTGACGAGTTTAATATTCTTGCTAAAATATAAGAAATGATTTTTACAAAACCAGAATAATTAAAAGGCGCACGAAAGTTCTCCTTTAAATGAAAATTTAAACCCCCCCGGGTCCCCAGGGTGCCTGTTCTTTTTGAAACTATAGTTACGGTGTTTTAAACGGAAAATACCGACTAAAGCGAGAGATCGACTTCATTTTCCAGAAGTTGTATTAAAGATTTACATTTGGAAAAAGAATAGCGAACAGGGAAAAACCAAATCTATTATCAAAGCTTCTTTAACCCTTTCCGACTTTTAATGTTGAAAAGCATGTGTAAAACGCGGGAGAAGAAAAGCGAGTTATCGACGAAATTTTGCCGTAAATGATTTTTTTTTTTGTATAAACTGATTCCCAGCGCTTTTAAAATTCGGTTATCTTTTGGCGCGGCGATGAGCAGTAAAAGGTCACGCGCAAGTTTCACATTTTTTTTGTGGCGCGGTTTGTGATAAAATACTAACGTCAAAACACTTACGGAATATCATCGAATTGCGGCTGCAAATGTTCAACTTGGCTGCTTCTCCCGCGTTTTGGAGAAACAATCGCGGACGATTAATTCGGAATTTACCGCAAAAAGTGTCGAGAAGAATGCAAGATAATTTGTATTAAGAAGTAGTGCATCTAATTTCGGCACTTTTCCCCCAATTGCAGGCATTTTTGATTTTTAACTATATTTAGTAATCCTGGACGGAAAAATTAGGACGTTTGATAGCTCAAATAGAACTAATTATATGTAAATAGTGACTGTCGTGACTTTTTTATTTTGTTATGTTATGATATTTGTATGTAAAAATATGTGTGACGCTATAAAAAATAAAATTGTTACTCCGTTTTTTTTTCATAACATGGGCATTTTAGGATTACGCAAAAAAATTGGTTTAAAAATTAAACTGTCCCTGTTAAAATTTACGTCTATTTCCTAATTTTTAGTCCCGGTTTTACATTGCGTATGTGATTGGCAAATCGTTATAAAATAAAAATAGTGTAATTTCGGCACACATATTGCTGTCAGTGAAACCAATTTAAATTAAGTGGTCGGGTGTTAAATGTAGTTGTAAATAGTTAAAAAACAACGTTGAAATGTGTAGGGGTCATGGCGCTGACTTAAACTCGATTAAAGGGTTAGAAATTGCCCAAAATTAAATGCACTTTTTTCGCAAATTTTGTTCATTTTGATACCATTTGGCATTTTAGCTGTGATTTTTGCCAGTTACACGTTGAAAAACAAGATAGATGTTTACATTAAAGAAAACTGTCTGGAGATAATGATAGGTTTTTAAATTTTTGAAAATGAAAATTTTTTGACTGAGAAGACAATCAATTGTTGGAAAAGTGCGAAATTAATTGTGCAATTTTCAATTTTTAGATTTAATTAAGTAAAAAAACTACTTTTACAATGAAACTTTTGTGACGCAACGCAGTATCGTGAAAGCTTCAAAATGAGCTATCAAACATGAAAATTGGGCCATACAGTAAAAAGTTACATCGGAAAAACAAAAAAGTTCCGAAATTAAATGCACTACCCTAACTTGAAAAACATGAGTAAAAAAATATAGACAACCGTTTGTTTTGGAAAAATGTTGAAAAAAAAGTGAAATAGTTGGTTGTCTAAACTTTTTATGCTCATTTTTTAGTTTCCCAACGTCATATACCAATTACTTTTAATTCTTGAGACCTTTGTGTACATTAAATTAATCGTCGTAAATTTTCATTATAGGCACCTTGCACTGAAACGGAGTTTATACATGAAGTATGCAATATACATAAGCGTCACCATAACGGATAATTACCGTACTCCTACTTATCTTTTCGTAGTATGCAGATCAACCCTCGAAAGCGCGCGAAATTTCGATCGGTTGATCTGCATACTCAAAAGATCATGGAGAATACGTAATTATTCATTATGGTGACACTTATGTATATTGTACATGTACTTCATGTATAAACCGAGTTCCAGTGCAAGGTGCCTATACCGAGTGAGTGTCGTAACGCTATTTTGTTTCCACGTCTGGGCAGCGATAAAAAACCCAAAAGCTTAAAAGCTTTTTAATCGACTGTCAATTTTGTAACTAAGCTTTATTCATAGTTGTACTAGCCCAATAATGGTGGTGGTGAGTTCCATTATGGTACAAGATAATATAAACGGCGAAACTGTACATCTAATGTACCAAGTGATCCGAATCATGAGAAAACAAACAAACAAACTGTATTTGTATGGTAAATCCATATGACCAGATACCACGATGCACACCCGTGACATGAAAAAGCTTCATGAGAGATTTGTCCAAATGGATTTGCATACAATGCACGAACTGTCCAAAATCTTTAATTTTTCAAAAATTTAGAAAAACCGAACACTAAATTTAATTCTAATCGATTCTATTGAGCCATTATTTTCGTGGTTGATCCGATATATTTTTTTGGATTTTGTCTTGGGGCCTATTTCATAAAAATTGTTTGTAATTAATTTACAGCTGTAAATTAATAAACGCATATTTTTCTTTTGTATTTTTAATTAAAAAGTATATTAATAAAATTGCGTTTAGAATTTAAAAAAAATTACATGTCTGTATAAATTCCGTAAATTCCACGGTTACGTATGTATTTTTTTAATTAATAAAATAAGAAGAAATGAAATGCGTTTTATTAATTTACAATTACAGAATTCTTTATGAAATAGGCCCCTGGATAGTGGAATTTATGAACGAACCGTATTTTGAAAGTCTTGGTAAAATTTACATTGTGTTTAAATTCACATAGCCGTCCATTCCGGAAGGTAGTAGTCCCGAGCGCTGAACTCTTGAAGCGAAAATTCTGTTCCCGGCTTGGCGAATTCTTTTTGGTAGATTACGGTACCGCCCGTGAAAAAGGAAGCCCACCAACTGATGCAAGAATTTATATTTTTGTCATCTTATAAAACTAAAATATAGGCACCTTGCACTAGAACTCGGTTTATACATGAAATATGCAATATACATAAGCGTCACCATAACGGATAATTACCGTATCTCCTACTCATCTTTCGTAGTATGCAGATATCAACCGATGGAAATTTCGCGCGCTTTCGATCCTCATACTACGAAAGATCTGCATACATACATACAAAAGATACAAACAAATGCATACAAAAGATAAGTAGGAGATACGGTAATTATCCATTATGGTGACGCTTATGTATATTGCATACTTCATGTATAAACCGAGTTCTAGTGCAAGGTGCCTATTGAATAACCAAAACTTCGAACACCTTCCGTTTTTATTATTATAACTTCAAAATTAGCAAACAAATTTTATCATTCTTATATTTGTTGACTAGCCTTGAAACATGCTCTAAGAATAGAGCAGGAAAAAGGAGCGATTTTCCCCGGGCATATGTTTAGACAGAAAATATGTGGACTAGTCTTAGATGCACATTATGTGGACTATAGAAAATTTGCATTTGGTTTGGGCAGCTGCTCACTATATAAAATTTCTACCATATGATAATGATTTGTTTATACATTGATCTAATCACACAGCACTGTTGCATTTTTTTAAGTTGATAAAATTTCATTTGAAAAAATCATACTCACAGCAATCTTTGACAAGCGCGAAATCGCCACTTTTTCAATTTGAAGGTTATATTTGTATGTGTAAGAAACAACTATAAATTTTAAAAAGTGGTGATTTCGCGCTTGTCAAAGATTTCTGTAAGTATAATTTTTTCAATTGACATTTTATCAAACTAAAAAAAATGCAACAGTGCTGTGTGATTAGATCAATGTATAAACAAATCATTATCATATGGTAGAAATTTTTATTTAGTGAGCAGTTGCCCAAACCAAATGCAAACTTTCTATAGTCCACATAATGTCCATCTTAGACTAGTTCACATCTTTTCTGTCTAAACATACGCCCGGGGAATAATCGCCTTTTGCTCTCTAGGCCTTTTTCAAGGCCAATTCACAAAGCATTTTTCAAGGCTAGTTTACCACTTGTTTTGAATTAAATTAAAAAATGGTCAAATATACTTAGTTTTAGCTGGGCAATGACATATGTTAAAAAAAATTTTTTTGCGAGAGAAAACTTTTTTAAAGTTTTTATTTTTCAAGGTTAAAACACATATTATCTATCAATAAAAAGTAGTTTCTAAGAATTACTGCGCAATTTTTTACGATATCTAAAAAATTCATGTTTTTTTTATCAATCAGTAATAGCCTAATAAACTATAGTTTTAGCTGCGCAATGACATATGTTTATAATCATTCCGTTGCCGAGATATACTTTTTTAAATAAAAAATAATAATAAGAAGATGATGAATTTAAATAACGAAATTTACCCACGTTGTTTAATTATAGTTAGTGCGGTGCAGTGGCTCTCCAGACAAAGTTTACCTACGTTCTCAAAATATAGTTGGCACGATGCTATGCGCCAATGATTGCAATTATAATTCTAAACTAAAAATAATAATAAAAAAAGATGAACATGAATTACAAAATTTACTCATGTTCTCTAAGTATAGTTGACGCGGTGCGGTGGGTTAAATTGCAGTGTGGCACCCCCGCACCACCGATGATTATCTACCGGCGCGTGGCGCTCCCGCGTCACCGACGCTTATTATTATTTTTTAATAAATAAAACTTTGAATTAATTTTGTCATCAGTAATGCAAGAATTAAAAAAAGTACTCTGTTGTTTTCGCCGATTTCCGCGCGGTTGAAGCAGATGGCGCTGGGAACTTGTTCCGTTTCTGCCACCAATTAAAACCGGTCTGCTTTTTTTGTGCGGTTTTTATGAGGGGATGTTGGTTGTCTGCTCTGTACAATCCTTATTGTTGCCAAAAGGCTGTTATTGTGCGGTTGGGAGTTTTTATTTGTCTATTTTTCAATTTTTTATTTTGATCAATAAATCGATAACAAGGACCTAAATCAAAAAAGTGCTTCCTAAGAAAGTTGCGTAATTCCTTCTTCTTTCTTATGAGCCCATGTTTATTTTTGATCAATCAGTAACGAATGAGGAATATCGCTTTTAAGAATGGAGCGTTGGAATAATAATAATAATAATAAGAAGAAGAAGAAGGTTCTGAATTTCAAAATTTATCCACGTTCTCTAAAAATGGTTGGCGCGGCGCCACGGACTAAATCGCCCCGTGGCGCTCCCGTGCCACCCATGAAAAGAACAACTTTAAGGCTATTTAAAACATATTTGATTTGATTATGTGTTAATTCGAATTCTCTTGAGTTTTTAATAAACTGTGAAGGTTCAAATAAAAAATGGTAAACTTAAAGTGAGCGCTAAAAAAAAATTACCAAACCAAACATTTTTGTAATGACAACTAAAGACGAATTCTATCAGGGTGAAAACAGCGGGGTGGTAAAGTAACCACTCATTCTTCGATAAAATATCACCTGTAGAGAAACACCTGACGCAACTTAATAATAAAAGGTTACATCATCTCTGCCAACTTATTTTATTTTATTTTTTCTCGCGCGTTTATTGTTCTTTTTTTCCTGACGGCGAGCGGTTGAGCCCTTAATTTCAGTCTAAAGGATTTTAACTTTAAATTATTTTTATATTTACTTGATAAAAAAAATCAAAAATAAATGTATTAACCAAGGCTAAAACTCAATAAAATTCCCCCAAATTCACTACTAACCATCACAAGGCGTCGTAAAATTTGCTTATCTTTGCCCGAAAAATCAGTGCCGTCACTTCGTATTTTTAGCGAAAAAATCGAGGCTTTTTTGTATGGGAAACGCAATACTTTGACAATCCTGCACCAATATTGCACCAATATTAACAATCTTGGTATCAAATCAAAAAAAATTGCCGCTTTCTTTGAAAGGATATTTTGTAACTTAAATTGTGTTACCCATTGCGCAATCTTTCAGGTACAGAATTATCCAAAAAACACACCTTTTCGGGGAGTCATATCACCTGAGTCAGTTCAGATATTTTGATGAAAAAAATTTTGGTGGGCTACTGGGGGGCAGGGGTAAGGTTTTTACAAAAAAAAATTATCCAAATCTTAGACAAAAACTTTGACCGTGCACCCTACCTTTAAGGGGCTCCGGCCCCTTAAAGATAGGGTCACATCACAGTACGGCTCCGCGAAGCTCCGGAGTACGGTAATAGATGGTTAGAATGCGATATAGCACACAGGGACCGGTCCACTAAACGCGTGCTGACTACGTGCTATTTTAGCACGTTGTTTAAAACTCTTGTTAATGTTTTAATTTCTGGGTTTTTTCTCAAAAAATCTAACAGAACTTTTTGTTTACTTGGCACAAACTGATATTTTATTAATTTTATAGGCACCTTGCACTGAAACTTAAAATAAACATAAGATATAGAACACACAAACATTGCTTCTGTACGGAAAGTACCGTAATCATGCAAATGTTTTTTTTAAAAGACGAAAGGCGAAAGACGAAACCCTGGGGTGTTTAATAATGACATCACACTGATTATGTATGTTTATTTATATTAGAAATTGTCTGTTTTAAAACGTGTAATTAAGATTTGCATGTAAAAATAAAAAAATATATGGCAACAGATGTTATCATAACCGCGTTATTTCCCGTCAATGCCGCCACTAATCAATAATCAGGGAACATTTGCATAATTACGGTATTTTCCGTACAGGTTCAATGTTTGTGTGTTCTATATCTTATGTTTATTTTAAGTTTTAGTGCAAGGTGCCTATACATATTTGTTGTATATACAAACTATTAAAGCAATAGCCTCTAGTTACGGGTTAGCAAAACTCCTAACTACGGTTTAAGAGTTTATTAAAATTTATTTCAAACAAATATGCATAAAACTCTTTAATATTAATTTATTCTATCTAAAAAAAGAGTCCCATAAGTTTTCTCAAGAAAAAACCCAGAAATTAAAACATTAACAAGAGTTTTAAACAACGTGCTAAGATAGCACCTAGTCAGCACGCGTTTAGTGGACCCGCTCCAGAAGTGCAAAAATGCCAACACATTATTGTTGATAAACCTAGTGATTTAACAACATTAATTAAAAAAATTTAGAATTTTAAATATAAAATTAAAATATTTTGTGTGGCCCAGATTTTCATGTATGGAGTTTTTTGGGCTAACACCCAAAATACAATTGTCCATTTTAGCGGAAGTGTTATATATAAAACTCATATAAAACTGAAGTTTTATATATAAAATCATTTATAGTATAAGAATCCGAACCCATTACTGAAATTTTTTTAAGTATGAAGAAAATGTTGCAAAAACCAACTCCCTAATAGAAACAAAATAATAAAAGTTTCAGTTTAGGGGGTTAAAGCCCCGCGCACACATTGTGGCCATTATATTTTCAGTTTTGTAAAACTTGCCATTTTTACACAAATCTTTACGAAACTATTCTAAAATTTCACTTTTCAACAAATTAACAACGATTAATATTCATTTTTTACAAAACAGACATTATAAGGGATATTTTTAACGAGTTTTAGCAGAATAACTCAAATATGGCGCGAAAAATCAATTAACTTTTTTTATTTTTACAAACTAGAAAATTAATGCGTTTACTATTAAAAACTGTTCACCAGTTAGTGATATTTGCTTAATTTTCCAGAGAAATTGGTAGTTTTTAAGATACGAAATTTCAAACCTTCTTAATTCACCAACTGGGGTTTAGAGAGTGAATATATCTAAACTTCACCGCTGAAATATTGATTAAAATAAAATGTTTTTTTTTGAAATTTAAAGTTTTGGAAAAAATTAAAGTCATATCATTCAGAACGAATTTTGAATTTGCAGCGGGACACATGATTTGAATTTTATTATGCTACGTAAGTATAAAAAAAACAAAGTTCTAAATGTTCAGGTCACGGTTATCCCACAAATGTATCTTAAAGGACCACTGTCACAAATCAAATTCCTATAACGCCCAAACCGGACTGCTCCTTTAATACCAAACCTCCTGCTCAACTGTGAGCTCCACAAAACGAAACAAATCGGCGAATCGGTCAAAAGGAGCAGTCCGTCGGCGATAGAAGACAGCTCCTAAGACTCACCAGAAAAAAGCATTACTGGAAATATGTATCTTAAGTATTCTTTTGAAAGTGTTACACAATGGGAACGCGTAGTTCACCATTCTCGAATAAACCTAATAAAAAGAAATAAACAATAAATTCTTGCCCAAAAGTTCCCACAGTAAAAATTGAATGTTGGCACAGCGCCAAAACTTGCATATCCACAGCAGGGTCGACATCTGATGTTATTTTTTGACGGTTATACTTCATTTAGAATTATATAAAGACATCGTAGTTAAACCGGTCATTTTTAGTTAACATGTAAGTATATCCGACATCCAGCGCGGTGATTGATTAGTATAAAACCGCACATCATCGTATAATTACAATAAATATCGTGCTGGGTGCCGGATAAATTTACATAATAAGCGGTTTAACTACGACGCGCCTATAGTCATTTTTGCAAACTTTTTATTAACACATCGTTGTGAAACCGCGTATTTTTTATTTAACTTGTATATATATCCGGCATTCAATACGATAGTTACCCACTCATCAGCATAATTTTGGTAAATAACGTGCTAAAGATAAATTCTGGCTAAAAACAGCTGGGTGGTAAAGTAACCACTCGTTCTTTGAGAAAATTAATATAGGCACCTTGCACGAGGTTTATATGCAAGTATGCAATAAAATAGGATTCACATAAAGAAATTACGATCATATATCTATGGAAAACCCAAAGACAAAAAAAAAAAAAATATATTGTGCAGAGAAACACCTGACGCAACTTAATAGTAATTTTTCACATTATCCCCGTCAACTTTTTTTTAATTATTTTTATTCTCTCGCGTTCATTCTTCATTTCTTCCTGACGGCAAGCGGTTACGTCCTTAATTTCAGCCTGAAGGAATTTAGTTTTAGCTTTTTTACAAAATTTATTTTAGAACACATATTAAAATCAAAAATCGTAAAAATAAATAAAAAAGAAAAATATAGGACTCATACATTGCTCCAGACACATTTACTGCTTAGGGTCATATGACTCTAATTAGAGCGCGCCTTGATTTCAACAATAGGGCATTATAATAAAGTCATAGGTTTTTCTTTTTTATTATGATAATATTATATATTTGATAAAATAAGTGTGAAACGACCAAGTAATGAAAATAAACGCCAATTGACTACACAGCTGTTGCTAACTCACTTTGCATGGGTTTGGTTAGAACCTTTTATTTCGTTTCTAAGCACTGCAAATCAACTTAGCTTAATAAGACATTTGTTTATTCCCTATAGCTGGTTTTGATTTTAGCAATCCCTATAGCTGGTTAGAATTCTTATAGCTTGATTAGAACTGTAAGGGTGCATTCATACTTATGACAAAACGTCCTTTGGACAAAGTCCAAAGGACGTTTTTACATACGTTTATACACTGTATTTGTCCTTTGGACTTTGTCCAAAGGACGTTTTGTCATAAGTATGAACGCACCCTAACTATGTTTCGATACAAAAATCAATAATTTTTATCGATACACGTGTAAAAAAAGAACACCAGATCTGATCAGAACGACATCTTCTCCTTTGATGTTTTTAAAATTCCATTGATAGTCATCCCCGAGTACAATAAAACAGACATGCCTGATGATAATAATGATGATGCCTAAAGGTAAACCCAGCATGGCAGCAACAGTTGTTCGTTGGATTAAAAAATGTCCCCTATTAAGTAACCACTCAAATCACGAGAATCTGACGTTACCCTATAGGCACCTTGCACTGAAACGCAGTTTATACATGAAGTATGCAATATACATAAGTGTAACCATAATGGATATTTACCGTACTCCTACTTATCTTTTCGTGAGCAATGGAGATCAACCGAAAGAAAGTATCAATCATAGAAATGCGCGAAATACCCGTATCTCCTACTTATCTTTCGTAATCCCACCAGTCTTTTTGAGTATGCAGATCAACCGATAGAAAGCGCGCGAAAATACCGTATCTCCTACTTATCTTTTCGTAGTATGCAGATCAACCTATAGAAAGCGCGCGAAAATACCGTATCTCCTACTCTACCTATTTTCGTAGTACTCAAGATCAATCGATCGAAATTTCGCGCGCTTTCTATCGCCTCATCTGCATACTACGAAAAGATAAGTAGGAGTACGGTAATTATCCATTACGGTGACACTTATGTATATTGCATACTTCATGTATAAACTGCGTTTCAGTGCAAGGTGTCTATTAAACAAATACTCTGTATTAAATCGAATCTAATTGGCTGATAAAGTGACGTCAGATTCTTGTGATATCAATGGTTACTTAATGGGGGCATTTTTTAATCCAACGAACAACTGTTGCAGCCACGTTCGGTTTACCTTTAGTCAATGAAACAAAACTCTTTAAAACCGAGAAACCAGTAAATAGGCACCTTGCACTGGAATTCGGTTTATACATGAAGTATGCATTATACATAAGCGTCACCATAATGGATAATTACCGTATCTCCTAGTTATCTTTCGTTGTATGCAGATCAACCGATGGAAATTTCGCGCACTTTCGATCGGGTGATCTGCATACTACAAAAGATAAGTAGGAGATACGGTAATTATCCATTATGATGACGCTTATGTATATTCCATACTTCATGTATAAACAGAGTTCCAGTGCAAGGTGCCTATAGAATCGCTTTAAAATTAACTAAGTTCGAAATCCTTTAGAGTTGCACATTGAGTCATAATTCGGTGTGTTTTCTGCTGTTAGCATGGCTATAGGCAAATTAAACGGAATAAATTCTTTATTGATAAAACGGCGACGTTTTGGTGGCGTAACGTAACTGGCTTTATTTAGGACATGTTTAATTTAATTTATATGAAGAATAACGACGGAAATTCAAATGTACAGAAATTTCTTCAAGAAGAGTTTGCATGTAAAAAGAATCGAGATAAAATCGGAGACCGAAAAGTACCCAAAATTTTTTTTGGAGGAACAATTTTTGAACAAAAAACATATAAAATGGTAAATATAAAAATTGAATGCACATTAGAATAAGATAAATAATAATAAATGAAACTATTGTTAAAAGCACATCTACTTTTAATTTCACTTTTAAATTTTTTTCTAAGTGTAATGTTTTTAACGGTGAAATTTAGATACAATTCGGGAGGAGATGTAGGTTTTATTATTGAGCTCATAATTTATTGTTTAGTTTATTCTATGGTACGTTTTATATTATAGTTTACCCTTTTATATATTTTTAGTCAAAAATTTTGGGTTTGGGGTATATTTTTTGTTGCCGAATATATTCTGCCTGTTTTTTACAAATAATGATTATGCCAAATCTTCGTCGAAACCTTTTTGTACGCTAAAATTTCCGTCGTAATGCTACAGAAACACAACTGAAAACGGGCGATTGGGATGTAATATCCTTGAAGTGGAATGTTTTGGAACCAAACAAAAAAAAAACTTTTACAGAATCATCACAATTTTTTAAAGACAAAAACTAGCCTTGAAAAATACTCTACGAATAGAGCAGGAAAAAGGGGAGATTCCCGGATCATAGACAGAAAATCTATCTGAGATGGACATATGACTATATAAATTGCATGGCAGCGCTCACAATACGAGCGCGCCAGCGCCCACCAACGAAAAAAACAATCAACACACAGCAGCCGAAGCCGCGGCCGCCGAGGGAGAGCCCCGATAGACTGTTTTTCAGTCATTGCACAATGGGTAACAGCTAACCGGATGAACGTCTTGCCTTACACCGTGGATTGGCTGCACCGCCCTAATGGTGATCCTTTTGAGCTGGGTCATGCCAGTGTCTGTCATCTTTTAAATGACAGATGCAGGCAATGCCTTGTCCTGGCATGAATGGATTATGCGGTTGGGGTCCAATCCAGGCAAGACTACTAATACCACTCAACTCCTTTTAAAAAATGTCAAGTAAAAATAATAATTTCAGTTATGTTAGGTTGGGCGTATCGAGAGGGTGTACCGCTTCTCCTACTCCACCTCGATCTCCCATGCCGTTGTCAGGTAGAAATAGTTGTAAAACGTCTAGCAACTCCGAGAGTGCTGTTGTAGAACAAGGCAGAACCTTGGGAAGAAAAGTTTTTTGTTCTGAGGGAGTTCACCAGGACGAACTCGCAAAGTCTATTTTCAATGATAGAAAAGGAAATTTAATACATATAAAAGAAATAAAAACATTACCCCACCCCCCCCCCCCCCCCCCCCCCCCCCCCCTATGTGTTCAATGGCTCTACGTGAAGGGGTTGATGCAGAGAATGCCTCAGCAACAATGGTGACTGCAGATGCGGTAGAGAATGATAGCCATTATCAACCAGCACCTGCATCTGCAGACGCCAATGTTGCTCTGGTGGCTTCAGTGTCAACAACTTCACAGAGCAGCAGTGCTGTTCTTCTTGGCTCAAAAGTGTCAGACAGCGAATTAGTGGGGCTGGATGAATCCATGTTATTGGGTGATGAATCCTGTCCCAGCAATAAATCTGAAAATGGAGAGTCAAAAGACCCTTCAATTTCAGAAAAGAAGAAACTCAAAAAAAAAAATAAATGGGAAATGGGAAGATTAAAAGAAAAGCTGGTCAAGGTCTTGGTATGCTTAAAAGCAAATCTGATTCTGGTACAATTGTTGCCACTTCTAGTGGTGAGGGGTCCAGCAAGGCCCCAAGCTACAGGAAGGGGCTCAAAAGCCACCGTTAGAGCTGGTGAAAAGAGACCCAGGACTTCTAATTAGTCAACTCCTAGTGCTCCTAGTGCAAAACGTGGAAAAGCGGTGTCATATGCAAGGGCAGTTGCTAAAGATCTTCAGATGGTCATTGCATGTAAGTCCACCTCAAACAATGATCATCTGAGGACGCTAGCAACTGTCACTGACAAAATCGTCCAGCACATACACTCTCAAATTGACGCCTTCATTGACAAAAGGACGATTAAAGAAGAACCACCACCTAAGTTTGAGAGATGTGGAATGCACGACAATATGTTCACCTAAGCTGTGCTAACATGGCTACTCTGGAGTGGCTCCACAAAGTGGTTTTAGATATCAACCAGTTTGAGGGGAAAAGCTTTCAGGTCATAAAACTCAGCGATCTAGAGCTAACAAAAGCAAGAGTGTGGATTCCAGGCTGCAACCTGGAGGCGCCTCAAATATTGCGGAGACTTCAGTATCAAAACCCAACCTTAAAGTTGGACCAATGGAAAGTCTTGGCCCAAGACAGTAGCAAAAATTGGCAACTTGGTATAGACCAACCATCGGTTGAGGCTTTGAAGCTGTTGGGCCTTAAACCCTACTTTTCAACCCACCAGGTAAACTTAACAGTTCCGGGACTTGGTTCAAAGTAGGCCTAAGGAAAGACAATGAAAAAATTTTTTTATGAATATATATATACTGATTTAGTTTTACCAGCTGTAACCATGACTAACATCAACACCAATGTTATTCAGATTAACTTGCAGCATAGCAAAGATGCAGTATCTGTTTTATGCCGCGTCTTATCAAAACTGCACACATTTATATCTGTGATACAGGAGCCATACATTGTGAACAATCAAATCAGAGGACTGAGCTCTAAAGGTACGTTAGTTCACAATATAAATGCTATAAGACCAAGAGCATGCTTACTTGTGTCTCAAAATATTAATATTATTCCTCTGCCAGAGCTATGTTCTTAAGACATAGCAGCTGCAAAGGCTAAAATAAATTTAGACAGTAGAAGCAAAGAGCTAATTATAGCCTCAGTGTATCTACCATTTGATGCAATTAATCCACCACCATCTGAGGAGTTGGTTAAATTGGTACAATACGCTAGCAATAATCATATACCATGTGTCATTGGATGTGATGCAAATTCCCACCACATACAATGGAGTAGTACTGACACCAACGCTAGAGGCGTCAGTTTTTAAAACTACATTGCAACAACAAACCTGGAAATTTGGAATCGTGGGAATGAACCAACGTTTGTAACCAGAGCAAGGCAGGAAGTATTAGACATAACGCTTGCCTCGCGTTCAATTGCCAACGAAATCTTGCAGTGGCAAGTCTCTGAGGAGGGTTTATTATCAGATCACAGGCAAATCAGTTTCTGCCTGGGCAGCATAAACAATCGACCAGTATATAGGAGAAACCCTAGAAGGACTAATTGGAGTAGATATAACAACTGTTTGGAAGAGCAGCTACAAAATCACTTAGCTGAATTGAATAATGGCAATGATATTAAAAAAGAGGCTAAATTCAAAGAATCTACTATCAACAAAGCCTACCATAAAGCATGTCATCTAAAAAAGCAGAACTGCAGGAAAAAAGTTCCATGGTGGACTGCTGAGCTGACTAACTTACGTAAAGAATCCAGAGCTGAACTTAGAAAGGCTCTTGGAACACAGAATGATGGCGATTGGAATACTTATCAAACAAAACGTCGTCAGTACAAGAAAACTATTTGTAGTGAGAAAAGAAGATCATGGAAGCAATTTTGCCAAGAGGTGGATAGCTACCCAGAAGCTTCAAAAATGACAAAAATCTTAAGTAAGGACAGCATCTGCCAACCCTCAAGTTTTTGTCTTCCATCAGGCAAATACACCAATGGATGGGAAGAAGCCTTATCTCATCTAATGGAAGTACTTTTGCCAGGATCCCAGATAGTGCAACAGGACACTGCAGAAGAAGCTCAACATTGGAGAACAAATCTTAATGACATTCAAATAGCAAATAAAGTAATAACTTTAGACCGCCTGGAATGGGCCATTAACAGTTTTGCACCCTACAAGGCGCCAGGCACTGATGGTATTGTGCCAGCCTTCCTACAAAGGGGTATGAAACACCTAAATGGGGCATTGTGCAACCTGTTCAAGGCATGTATTGCTCAAGGGTACAATCCACAGAGATGGAGCATAGCCAAAGGAATATTTATTCCAAAGCCTGGCAAAACCAATTACTATGTGGCCAAGTCTCATAGAATGATTAGCCTAACGTCTTTTCTTCTGAAAACAGTGGAAAAAATGGTGGACCGACATATAAGGGATAAATCTCTCAAGCAGAGGCCCCTTCACAAATTTCAGCATGCTTATCAATTAGGAAAATCCACAGAGACAGCTCTACATAGTCTGGTGGAACAAATTGAAAAAGCTTTGCATCATGGAGAATATGCGCTTGTCGCCTTTCTAGATATTGAAGGTGCATTTGACAATGCATCTTTCACATCAATCTTGAATGCACTAGGCGCACATGGGGTGGAACCTACTGTTGCAAGATGGATAGAATCATTGCTGAAACAAAGAAAAGTAGAAGCATATTTAGGTGATTGCAAGAAGACAATGTCTGTAAAAAAAGGCTGTGCTCAAGGGGGAGTTCTATCTCCACTACTCTGGAGTATGGTGGTAAATAGCCTTTTGGTAGAGATCAATGATGGCGGATGTGTGACAGCCGCTGGATACTCTGATGACATCAGACTGTTTATCAGTGGCAAGTACCTAGATGTACTTATGTCATTAATGCAAAAAGGACTTAAACAAGTAGAAAAATGGTGCAATGAGAAAGAACTAACTGTCAATCCAGTAAAGACAGAGTTAGTTCTATTCACACGCCAATGTAAAATTCCAGTGGTAAGACTACCTTATCTGTATGGGACACAACTGAAGTTATCAAAAGAAGTAAAATATCTTGGGGTAATTTTAGACAGCAAACTGAGTTGGAAAGCTCATGTTATACAAAAACAAAGGAAAGCAACAGCAGCTCTGTGGCAGTGTAGAAGAGCGGTTGGAAAAACATGGGGACTCTCCCCCAAAATAGCCAGTTGGATATATACAGCCATAATAAGACCAATGGTAAGCTATTGTGCTATTGTATGGTGGCCTCAAATGGAACTAAAGAAAGGTAAAGACATGCTTAGTCAAGTACAAAGACTAGCGTGCTTAATCATTTCAGGAGCCATGAGAACAACACCTACTGCAGCCATGGAAGTCCTCCTAGGACTTGTACCTATTCACTTGTTTGTGAAACAACAAGCAATGGCCGCGTTCCACAGGCTTGTAAAAGTAGAGGAATGGAATCATAGAGGTATAACCTATGGACATACCAGAATAAAAAGTATTGCACTGGGCGCCATACCTCTTATGCAGCTCAGAAGTGACTACTGCAAAAAAATTTTTAGATTTGAGAAAAAGTTCCAAACTCTAATTCCCACAAGAATCGAGTGGAATGATAATAAAGAAAACCTATTACCAGAAGATGCTCTAGTCTGCTATACTGATGGGTCGCGAATGGCTGAGCAAACTGGAGCAGGCGTTCACTATCATTTCCAGCAGGATATGGATCAATCAATAATATCTCTGGGAAAACATGTAACTGTGTTTCAAGCAGAAACATATGAAATCTTGGCTTATGCTAGCAGTGATATACTGACCAGAGTACAGAATAGTAAAATATGTATCTGCTCTGATAGTCAGGCAGCCCTTAAAGCACTAAATGCTCCATCAATCACATCAAGATTAATTGTGGAGTGTCAGAATGCTTTGGAAGCTTTAGCTGAACACAATGAAATTAAGCTAGTATGGATTCCTGGCCACAGTGGTCTGGATGGAAATGAAGCCGCAGACCAACTGGCTAGGAATGGAAGTGGAATGAACTATATTGAACCAGAGCCAGTACTAGGAATTCCTGACCAGGCAGTTAAGACTGCGCTCTATGGATGGGGTACCAAGCAACATCAAGAGCTCTGGCAAACCCTGGAAACATACTGACAAGCTAGGAGATATGTGGGGATACCACTTTTCAAATGGCACAAGTTACTTCTGCAGTTGCCACGGAAACAACTCAGACTAATAATAGGTGTAATCACAGGACACTGCACTCTAAACAGACACCTAAATATATTAAAAATTAAAGAAAGCAGTTTGTACGCTTTTTGCATGGAAGAAAAATAGTCATAGCAGCTAATTTTGTAGAAAAATGTCCAGCATTGTGCAACTTAAGGCGAAAGATATTTGGCAGTGACATTCTACAGGCAACTGATATCCAGAATGGAACAGCTAAACAAATCTGGCAGCTAATAAAGAAATCAAAAAGATTTGAAGAACAATAGGTCACCTATTGACTGTGGGGATTGCAATGGGCCAAAATATGGCCTGAGCACTAAAGCTACAGGCTTTATTCACTACATTCAATCAAACAAAGTGGCTACAAAAAAATTATTGCGCGATTCTTTAGCATTTCCAAAGAGCCCATGCTTATTTCTGATCAATTAGTAATGACGAGAAATATCGGTTTAAAAAATGTAAACATTTGAAAAAATATATTGATAATAAGAGGAGAAGAACATGAATTAAAAAATTTACCAACGTTCTTTAACGATAGCTGGCGCGATGCAGTGGGGCTAAATCCCTGGATGGGGTTTCCGCGCCACCAAAAATTCAATTATATTTTTGGAATGAAAATAATAATAAGAAGAAGATGAACATTAATTAAAAAATTTACACACGTTCTCTAATTATGGTTGGCGCGGTGGCGTGGAGCTAAATCCCAGTGTGGCGCTCTGACGCCACCTCTGATTGCATTTATATTTTTGAAACAAAAATAATAATGAGAAGAATAAGTAGAATTTAGTAAGAAGAATAAACAAAACTTACCCACGTTCTTTAATTATAGTTGGCGCGCTGCCGTGGGGCTAAATTCCTGGCGCTCCTGCATTGCCAATGATAGCAAATATATTTTTTTAATTAATAATAAGAAAAATATGAAGATAAATTATAAACTTTACCCACATTCTATAATTATAGTTGGCGCGGTGCCGTGCGCTAAATTGCAATGTGGTGCCCCACGCCACCAATGATTGCATTTATATTTTTGAAACAAAAATAATTATTAAGAGAAGAAAAAAGTGAAGATAAATTAGAAAATTTGACAGGTGCTCCTATTATAGTTGGCGCGGTGCCGTGGGGCTTAATCGCCTTTTGGCGCTCCCATGTCACCGATCATTGCATTTTTTTTAAATAAACTTTAAATTAATTTTTTTATCAGTATATTGCAAGAATAAAAAGAGTAATTCGTTGTTTTCGACGTTTTCCGCGTGGTTAAAGTGAATGGCGGTGACAACTGGTGCGGTTTCCGCAACCAATTAGAAACCAAGCACAACTTTCTGCTGTTATTGTGCAGTTTCTATGAAGGGCTGTTCGCTGTCTGCTCTGTACAGTCCTTATTGTTTTTGAAAGGCTGTTATTTGGCGGTCAGAAGTTTTTATTTTGCTATTTTTCAATTTATTATTTTGATCAATAAATCGAAACTGAATACATAATTGAAAAAAGTGCCACGCAGGAAAGTTGCGTAAGGGTTTTGGCTAGCCTTTGAATCCTAGTTTGACTCTCTTAGAGTAATAGTTATGCAGGAATATAACTTTTAAGTTATAAGGATTGGAAATAATAAGAAAAAAAAGAAGAAGAAAAAGAAGGTTCTGAATTTAAAAATTTACCCACGTTTTTTTAATAATGATTGGCGCAGCGCTTCGGGGCTAAATCGCCCCGTGGCGCTCCCGCGCCACGTATGACTTACATTATATTTATCCACAAAGAAACTCAAAATTTTGAGCGATTAATATTAAAGTTTAAATACTTTATTTTAAAATATGTATCAATATTTAATAAATCTAAAAAAGAAATTTTAATTTAATCGGATTTAAATTTAATTTTAAAACTTGTTAATTTTTGTATATAAGAAGGCAGAATTTTAAACAATTTCGCGTTCAAATTTGTTTTCTAAACGTTTAAATATTTGGAATTTTTTGAAAACAAAAAAAAACATTTATTAGTAAACCAAATATTTATATTATGTTTGTTTTAATTTAAACTAATCATGCATGATTTAGTTGGCAGTTATAAATATCTTAAAGTTAGGAAACCGTATGAATATGGCTAGATTTAAGAACGTTTTAATATCATAATAACCACTTAACTTGCACCTAGTATGCCGGTGTCGCAGAATAGATCTTCCCCCCAATTTTTCTTTCCCCCGGAAGATTTATTCTAGTGCGCTCTAGAATATATAGATCTTCCCCCCGGAAGATTTATTCTGGTGCGCTCTAGAATAGATTTCCCCCCCCCTCCGGAAGATTTATTCTGGAATAAATTTTTTAAAGAAAATTTATTCTGGTTCAAACACCAGAATAAATCTTTCCCCCTCAAAAATTTGCATAAATTTCAAAAATGATACGCGAGAATTTGTTAGGGTAAATTTTAAAAACATTATTTTTAACACAGAAGGTTAAAATGTTACATTTAAAAAAATAGTTTGTTTTTTGTATTTTCATATAAATCAACTTTAGCTTTAATTGTTGTTAATTCAAAAAACAGTTGAGCATTGGACATTAATAATTAATTATTATTTAGTTGGTTTTCGAAGATAAAAAAATACGTTTGCATTAGTTCGTTTGTTTGAGTATTTAAAAAATATGCCATAATTAAATAAACTGAATATTTTTTTAAGAACATTAATATCGTGAAAAGGCTTTTTTTAAGTTTATCAATTTTTAATACAAAGTATAATAAAAAAAGACATGAAAAAATGACACCAGATTAATTTATTTTCGATCAGTATTTGATTCATTATTTACCTTTCAGTTTTTGCTTCTTATAAAACATAATATATAGACAAAAATTGAAATAAGAAGAAATAAAAATTAGATTATGAGTATCCATAAGTTTTTGGTCTTTTTTTATTTAAAAGTCAATACAAAAACAAAAAAATCTTCTTCATGTTAAGCAGTTAATTCAACATTAAACAGGTTTAAAGTTGTTATTTTTTGGTTGTTTAGGTTGATTTTTAGGTTTTGTTTAGACTTAGGAAAAAAGTTTTTTGTCTTTAATCAGGAAGTGATATTTTCCGAAGATATGCAGAATGTATTTTTTTCTGGCGCCGCCAAACTTTCCTACGAGTTCTAACTTTCTTCATAATATCAAAGGTGGATAATCTAATAAAGGTATGTCACAGCGGTCTGTAGCAGCGTGCATCATAAAATCCAATTCAGGCCGCACGTCCGGCCAGAAGCCGCACGTCCGGCCAGAAGCCGCACGTCCGGCCAAAAGCCGCACGTCCGGCCAAAAGCCGCACGTCCGGCCAAAAGCCGCACGTCCGGCCAAAAGCCGCACGTCCGGCCAGAAGCCGCACGTCCGGCCAAAAGCCGCACGTCCGGCCAAAAGCCGCACGTCCGGCCAAAAGCCGCACGTCCGGCCAAAAAATTTGACTCCGCACCGCACCTTTAAGGGGCGGAGCTCCAGAGCTCTGAAACTCCCTTTTAAATAGTAGAATAATATTGGAGGATAATATTGGAGGTTAGATAAATTAGTAGTTGAGATCAGGAATGTTCTGAAACAGAGCGAATCTCCGCTTTCAAGAGCTGTGGACCAACTCCTGGAGCTTTAAAGCTCTTCATTCAATTGCTTAACTAAAGCTAAAGTCTTCCAGGCTAAAATTAAGGGCGTGACCGCTCTCGGCCAGGAAGAAGTAAAAAATAAACCCGTGAGCGAGAAAAATTAAAAAAAAATGTTTTCAGCGGTTATGTAACCAATTATTATTTAGTTGCGTCAAGTGTTTCTCTGCATGTGATATTTTCTTAAAAAACGAGTGGTTACTTTACTTACTACTCATCTATTTTCACCCTGATAGAATTTATCTTTAATTTATTGCATAATTGAAGTGTAATGCCATAAATTATTTTTTAAATTTTTTTGTATAACTTCGTGACTTATGCTTTTTCTCTATGCTTATGCTTTTTTTCTATTTTTATAGAAAATTTACTATTTGCTTATTATTTTGCTGAAAAGTGAAATAAATATTAGCCTGTTAAAATTATTAAATTGTTCAGTTTTTTTGCATTCTGTCTTTCTGGCTTGTTTGACTTGATTTCTTCACTACAGAAATAAATAGGTTCGAATCTCGCTAAAAGATATTTGACAAAAAGTTTGAATCTTTTTTATTAATGAAGTTCTTTTTTGTTTAAAAAAGTGTGCATTATTAGGGATATGCTAAATCAAAAATCACAAATTGAATATTTTTAGTATTGTATTTTATTGTTATTTTTACGTGTATTTTATTAGTATCAGTCAGAAGGTGGATAATCTAAACTTTTATTACGACCGTAATAAAAGTTTAAATAGTTGACACAAGAAAAATGTAAATAATATATTCGCCAGAGCAGTCGGCCACGGCACACCATTATGGTAAAAATAACAAGAACGCAATGCAGCAAAATTAACTCCCTTGTGGCCGGACGTGCGGCTTCTGGCCGGACGTGCGGCTTTTGGCCGAACTCGGCTTTTAGCCAGACGTGCGGCTTTTTGGCCGGACGTCGGCTTCTGGCCGGACGTCGGCTTTTAACCGGACGTGCGGCTTTTGACCGGACGTCGGCTTTGGCCGGACATGCGGCTTTTGGCCGGACGTGCGGCTTTTGGCGGACGTGCGGCTTTTGGCCGGACGTGCGGCTTTTGGCCGGACGTGCGGCTTTTGGCCGGACGTGCGGCTTTTGGCGAACATTCGGCTTTTGGCCGGACGTGCGGCTTTTGGCCGGACGTGCGGCTTTTGGCCGGACATCGGGCTTTGGCCGGACGTGCGGCTTTTGGCCGGACGTGCGGCTTGTGGCCGGACGTCCGGCTTCCGGCGGGACGTGCGGCTTTTGGCGGGTCGTGCGGCTTTTGGCGGGACGTCGGCTTTTGGCCGGACGTCGGCTTTTGGCCGGACGTGCGGCTTTTAGCCGGACGTGCGGCTTCTGGCCGGACGTCGGCTTCTGGCCGGACGTGCGGCCTGAATTGGATTTGATGATGCACGCTGCTACAGACCGCTGTGACATACCTTTATTAGATTATCCACCTTTGATAATATGTTACTTAATATTTTAAACGGTTAATATTTTGAATTTAAATTTTCTGCTTAGGTTTGCTTAGGGTTCACATTTTAGCTTTATAGGATCGAAATCCTAATTTTAAGTAAAACATTCAAAAGGTGTTAATTTAAAAAAGGCAGGTTTTTTTAATATTTCGGACATCTCAAATTTTGATTAGAATAAAATTTATTTTTTTTGTGTTTATTACCAAATCATTGATCTGAAACCTCGAGTATTTTTTATGAATTTTTTTATTAAAAGAAAAAAAACGAAATGACGCAAAAAACAAAAAAAGAATTTTGTTTTTAATATGCAAATAATTGTTACATGGTTTAGAAAAAGGGGGAATATTTATTCTAGAGTGAACACAAGAATAAATCTTCCCCTCTCTGTTAAGAATTTTATGCAAATTTTTGCTGTATGATTTAACACAGGGGGAATAAATATTCTGAGGGGGAATGATTTGTTCTGGCGCGAACCAGAATAAATCTTCCGGGGGAGAGGTCTGTAATGGGGGAAGATCTATTCGACGACAGGCCCTAGATATTGGATTTGTAAAATCAACAATTTTACATAACCGCAATATAATTCTTACTAGACCACAGATTGTTAAACCGAAAACATTGAAAAGATAAACTTGATAAAATTTTTGGCTAATATATAGTTGGCGGCCTTCTCAAGCGGTGTATTTCTTATAATATTAGTTTTTTTTAAAATCATTTTCTCATAAATCAAATGTTTACCGCTCTATTTAAACTTACATACAAGCTCAATAGATGAGATATGGGTTAAAATTTTGCTTAGATTCTCATATGGAAAAAACTCAATCTTTTATAGTCGTAAAAAGAAACATACACACAAAACAAATAAACAAAACACGTCAGAAAATTAAGTAGTCACTGTATTTTTTTAATAATATTAATTAAACATAAACTTCTACCGTTAGCTTTTGAAGTTATTCAAACAAATAAAAAGGTGGGTAAATAATTTTTGCTAATATTCAGTGTATTTTCTTTTTGAACGGGAAACACAAAGCACAACAAATCTTTGATGATGCGAAAAATTATTTCCACTAAAAATTCATGAATCTTACCAATAGCTAATTTGCATACGGTATCTTTTAATCTGGATATGAATCAGTGTCGGTGGCGCGCAGCTGATCAGACATTCAGTACGATTATTAATTTGTTCAGTATTTTTGTGCGGTTTTCTAACCAAAAAATTAAAGTAACTCAACAGTTGCAAACGCACTTTCCATACGTCAATCTCACAAGAAGAATGACGTGTTGAAAGTGCGTTCGCAACAATTTCACAATCGTAAAAAGTCATACAGACAAAGTTAATTAAACAAACCGAATTTTATTTTCAATTTAAAAGGGTTTTTTTTTCTTATTTTGAAGAAGGTTTGTATAATTCCCATTGTTGGAAACATATTCTTTAGACATTCTTTAAAAACATAAATTGTTTATTTATGGATCGTAAATTAATTACCTTTTCTAAATTTAAAGTATTGTGACGTTTACAGGCAAAAGTTTCAGCGGTTTAGTCATTACTAAAAATAGTGTTATTTTAGTATCGTTTCGGTGACGCGGGATTTCTAAATTCATTTTCCTCAATGGGTGAAAAAACGGAAACTAAAGCTTTAACACCAATTATTTTTATTTATTTTTTTTTCTGAAAGTTCAAAAATTCAACTATTATTTAACTGATCTTAAAAATTTTAGCAGCAGTCTTTTCTCCAATTATGGGCAAATAATATCTAACTGACCTCGATATTTGCAGTATTGAATCGACTTTAACAACAAAAACATTCAAAATTTTCCAATAAATAAATAATAATAATAATTAAAATTTTTATTTTAATAATTATTTATCAAATTACTTAATTTTGAACTTAAAAGCAAATTTTTTGAGGGCTAAAGTTGCTTAATTTTCGTATATTTTGTGAAAATGTGGAATTAAAAAATAATAATTTGCACTCTTATTTGTTTAAAAAAACGTCACTACCGCACAATTTTAATTGGTCCCCTCATGTCTGCATTCTAATTTTCAGCGTCAGCCAGATATAATTTAACCATAAGTTTTCAGATTTAGAGTTACTCTATACTATTCATTTAAAATAAGTCTTTTTTCCTAACTTTATTATGGCGTTTGTTAAAATAAACTTTTTAATTCAATTTGTCGTTAAATTTTCAATAATGGTTTTGCTAAAATAAGTATGTAACACTTCTATTGTAATATTTAAATTACTATTTATTTTAATCTTCGTTAAAAACAGAAAATAAAACAAAATGTCTTGCCAAAACAATACACTATAGTCTGCACAAAAAGTCTGCACACACATATACACACACACACATACACACAAACACACAAACACACACACACACACACACAAACACACACACACACACACACACACACACACACACACACATACACACACACACACACACACACACATATATATATACACACACATACACACACATACACACACACACACACACACATACACACACACACACACACACACACACACACACACACACACACACACACACACACACACACACACACACACACACACACACACACACACACACACACACACACACACACACACTCTCTCTCTGTCTCTCTCTCGCTCTCTCTCTCTCTCTCTCTCTCTCTCTCTCTCTCTCTCTCTCTCTCTCTCTCTCTCTCTCTCTCCCCACACACACACACACACACACAAACACAGCACACACACATTCACACAAACATGCACACACACACACACACACACATATATATATATATATAAACACACACACACACACACACACACACACACACACACACACACACACACACACATAC
>JASAMX010017198.1:0-12902 GCA_030248175.1 Microlaimidae sp. YZB2_3
ATGCGATAACTTATTTTTACAGAAATTTTTCATGGTTACTGTGACGCTTGCGTTATACTTTTTTTGTATCGTTTTGACGACGTGTGACTTAACTAATACTGTGGTATTTGCAGCTGGTTAACTAATGTAAAAATTAATCCACTTTGAGAGAAATATATGTGAATTAAGTTTTATTAATG
The DNA here is from genome assembly GCA_030248175.1 of Microlaimidae sp. YZB2_3. Taxonomy (NCBI): domain Eukaryota; kingdom Metazoa; phylum Nematoda; class Chromadorea; order Desmodorida; family Microlaimidae; species Microlaimidae sp. YZB2_3. The sequence goes on from JASAMX010017198.1 coordinate 180, forward strand.
ATTAAAAAACGCAAACTAAAGCTTTTACACGTATTGTTTTTATTCGGTTTTGTTTTTCTGAAAATTTAACAAAATCTGTTATTAATATACAGGTTTTAAAGAGACTTGTTTCAGTTTTTTCTGGCATTTAGTTTTTAGACTTATGTAGCTTTATACTATTCCATTTAATATAAGGCTTTTTTTCAAAACTTTGTTTCGTCTTTTGCTAGAATTAAATATAAAATTTAAGCTTTTTAGTACATTTTTAAGCTTTTTATGTTTTGTTAATATCCGTTCTGTTATGTTTATGTTTTACTAGACGATAATTTTTATACACCGTTTGTATGTGTTTACTTATAATTACCTAACCACGACAAAAAATAAATGGAACAAAACTACTAACCAACACTAACACGGCCGAAAAATTATACTTTAATATTAATTTCTTAAATATGCAAATTTCCATTTGAATCACAAAATCTGCTAGTTTCTGCACGCAATATCTCAGTACTTTTTTGTGTCCGTACTCTTTTGTGCCGTACTCTTTTGTCCCAGTACTGTTTCATGCGTACTTTATTGCGAAACCCGGGAATATTTTGTGGTACTGTTTCGTGCCGTTCTCTTATGATAGGGAGCCAACAAATACTGCAAAACAACTTTGTAATTAATGTTTTGCTTATAAAGCTAGCTATAACTCACGAACCCTTTAAGCAATTGTAAAAAGTAAACTATCATTAAACTCCTCAAAAACTGTAAAATTTAATGGTGTATTTAGTTTTAACTATTCCCAATTTTTTTTATTTGATTAACCAGTTAAAACTCACTAATAATTTACATAATAGTCCATCAAAAATTATTTTGATATTGTTTTTTAAAACATATTACAAATAAAATGATACTTAAACCATAAAAATTAACAGATTATTTAAAGAGTTATGACTATTTGTATATAGCGCTAAAGTTAAAGTCGACCAAATAATAACCGCATTTTTTATTGTCAAAATTATACTACTAATATTATCAAAAATATATAATAAAGGAAAAATGAGACACTTAGAACAAACTGCTTGTAAAAAAAGGTCCCATTTAAATGGGACTTTTAGATTTTGGTCCCATTTAAATGGGATCCCATTTAAATGGGATCCCATATAAATAGGTCCCATTTAAATGGGATCCCATTTAAATAGGATCCCATTTAAATAGGCCCATTTATGGATCCCATTTAAATGGGATCCCATTTAATTAAGTCCCATTTAAATGGGACCTATTTAAATGGGATCCCATTTAAATGGGATCACATTTAAATGGGACTTATTTAAATGGGATCTCATTTAAACGGGACCAAAATCCAAAGGTCCCATTTAAATGGGACCGTTTTTTACAAGCAGTTTGTTCTAAGTGTCTCATTTTTCCTTTATTATATATTTTTGCTAATATGATAATATAATTAACACTTAACTTTTCACTTTTCCTATTTATTAGAGAGTTTTAACTTATTAATGAAATAAAAACTTTCGAAATAGTTAAAATTAAATACACCATTAGATTTTAAAGTATTTGACGAGTAAAATGATAGCTTACATTTTACAATTGCTTAATAGGTTCGTGAGTTACGACTAGTTTTATAAGCAAAACATTACTTACAAACTTGTTTTGCAGTATTTGTTTAAAATTTATTTAAATATTTTTTTTTAAATTCCCGTTTTTTTATTTTTTTTAATTTATTAATTTTTTTAACCGTTTATGTGTTGAGTTTCACATGACCCCCTTTCACTTGACTTGGTAAAATCGTGAATAGGTTAAGAAATAAAATCATATTAAAACGAAACAAAACGTTTTAGATATAAAACAGTGGCGGGGCTCAAAATGATACTGCTAATTTTTATATTTCTGTTTATTTAGAAAATAGCTTAATTTTCAGATTTTTTCAGTGGGAGTAAAACACGAAGAATCCTACAATTTTTATATTCGCGCTATTGTTTAAACTTTTTCAATGGGCAATTTCGTCGTTGTGATAATTTTCCTTCTTTTCTTAAAATTATATTTCTTTTTAGAAACTGGCAGTCTATTCGTTGGGCCACTGCATATTTGGTTTTAGTGGTTATTGTAATGATTCTTTGTGTTGTGGCTGGAAGCTTGTTTTTGTTCGCATCGCTTACTAATGGAAACGAGGCAATTACTTTGTAAGACTTTTTTTTACTGACCTACCGATTAACATGATAAAAATTAAAAATTAAATGAAAAAAATAAAGAGTTAGCTCAACTAGGAAAAATGACTAATTCAAACATCATACTGATTATCACGCCGTTTTGTTTAATGGATTCTAGGACACGAGGGTACTGGACACGAGGGTACTGGACACGAGGGTACTGGACACGAGGGTACTGGACACGAGGGTACTGAGCTAAGAAAAAATACGTTTGCCACAAATATGTAAATTTTTAAAACTGAATGAGCTGAACTGAATTTTAATCTTTGTTTGAATGCGTAGACAATTAAACGTTACATAAGTCGGTTCGTTTTTAATTATAAATAACATTTTTGCTTGCTTAAATATAATGCAATTTAATACCAAAAAACATTGCAAACTGTTTAAAAACATCTTACTAATTAAACAAAATTTTTAAAGGTCATTTTACACACAACTTATACTATGGCTTTTTAATAAAAACAATAATAATATTTTTGAAGCTTACTTTAAAGCTCTGAAGCTTCGAAACCCTGCCTTTGCAAAAAACTAAAGAATTAATATTAAACAATTTCAAGTGGAAAGAGAACGCTAGGAAATTTATAAATTACTGTTTTTTACTAAAACAGATACTTGTATGAAAATACGAAGCGTATTGTGCAGTTTTTTTTTGCTGTCATTTTTTTTATTTAGACTTTTTTCGTCGACTCTTGATTAAAATAAATAGTTTTTTGATAAAATCTTTGGAAAAAAAACTTCTGCAAAAATAGATTTCAGTAGTAGAAATGTAAAAAATATCTTCTTGTCCTTTTTAGTCCACTCTAGCTTAGGGAATCACTTGAACACAAGTTAATCATTTAAAGCAAAACAAACAAAATGTGCTTTTAAAACCCAAAAACATACAAACAATTGTTAGATTTTTCATGTATGATATTTTTGCATTTAGATAAGTATTTTTGCATTAAATATAGAGTCGTGAGTAACTAAAATATTCCAACAACAGATCTTTGGGACACCATTTCACAGTAAACTTGATTTTTCTAAGCCTAAGCAAAACCCAAAAAAATAAGCTAAACTTTATCATAATATTTTAATAATAGTCTGCTTTTAAAAAATACTAAATAATTTACTTTAAAAAAGGCAAGCAATTGTTTTTTAGAAAATATTTTACTAAAATGTTTTTGCAAGGTTATTAGTAGCAGTTATTTGCAATTATTTTTGCAGTTATTTTTTCCGAAGGCATTATTAAAAATTCCTTTTTTCCACACACCACGAAAAATAACCACAAAAATGTTTTGACAGCACAACATAACAGCAACCTTAATGTTTATAATTTTTTGAGTCGTCTCATAGCTTCTTAGCATTTTAGAATTATTTTTTAAAAAATGCACGAAAATGTAGACAAATAACACAAAAATGTCAAACATAAAATTATTATTTTTGTTTTATTTCTTCTCAATAATTTTTTTATAATCCTATCTTTTTTAAGTCAGTCAAACAAACTAAAAGATTTTTAAGTAAAACAAACTATTGTTATGCAATAAGTTTATTCCGCTTTATGCGGGAAGTTTACGTTTTTTCCTTGTCAGTACCCTCGTGTCCAGTACCCTCGTGTCCCCCTTGCATAATGAATCGATTTTGCTGCGAGGTTGTGGTGAACGCAATTTTTTTAAGCCCAGTACCTTCGTGTCCAGTACCCTCGTGTCCAGTACCCTCGTGTCCAGTACCCTCGTGTCCAGTACCCTCGTGTCCAGTACCCTCGTGTCCCGTTCCCGTTTAATGTGGTGCACTAAACTTACTTTCTAATATAGTTTTCTAAAAGTTTCATTTAATTAGAGTCAAATTTGCGAAATTAAAGTAATAATTATAAATTGAACAGTAAAAAAATTAATTTACAAAAAAATTTTTAATGACCACGTACAATATTACGTTTTGTTGGCTTCCCCCATTAGGGCAACACAGAAATCGACAAATGTTACCAATTTACTCTCATTTTAAAAATCAATGCTCCCAGAAAAACTCCGAATTTCCGTCGCAAAACATTAAGTTTTTAATTTCAGACTTTTGATTTCGAATAACGGGTGGGTTTATAAAGTGGGAGGAGGCAACCTCTGGACTGTATTGACGTGTGCGTACGCCAATATTTTAGAGCACTGCCAATATGAGTCTGGGCAAACCAAATGTTTGTTACCGCTACGACGAAAACCCATAGTAAAGGCTGGTTCATACTTATGACAAAACGTGTTTTGGACAAAGTCCAAAGGACAAAAGTCCTTTGGACTTTATCCAAGGGACAAATAAAGCGTTAAAACGACAAAGTCCAAAAGACAAAATCCAAAGGAGAACGTGATCATACTTTTTTGTCCTTTGGACTTTTCCCTTTTGATTTTGTCATTTGGACTTCGTCCAAAGGACAAAATTTTGAAATGGAAAAAAGTATCAGCAGATAAAAAAGTGAACTTCTTCAGATTTTAGGACAAAAATTGGCACTTTTCAAAAAGCCCTTGAAAAAAATACTATATTTGTTATAATTCAAAAAAGTATTGATATTTTAACCAAAAATAATATAAATCTAAAAGTTTTTGTAAGCTTACAAATGATAAAATCCTTATAATGGTTTGCAAATTTTATTAAGCTAAAAAAACTTGTATTTTTGAATTAACCCTTTGGGATTCTTTCCGTTGCAAATCCACAAAAGGAATTTCGCGCCACCGCTGCTCAGTGTTAAACTGGACGCCGATCGCAAAACGGACGCGGACTATAACACTGAGCAGCACCGACGCGGAATCCCTTCTGCAGATTTGCAGCGGTTTGTGGACAAAAAATCATAAAGGGTTAAGTTAATGCAAACTACGATTGTTCCTTTACTATAGCTCACAAAGTATTAATTTAAAATAAGATGCTTTCGATTAGGGGAAAAGTTTGCTTTTCAAGTGACGTATCCATTTTCTGGAAACCTAGTATTATATGCTCAAGTGGCAAACCACAAGTTTCTATTTCGGACTTGCTATTTCCCATTTTAGAACTTCAAGTTCCCACATGTGATATTTAAGTTTCCATTTTGACCTTCAAACTTTTTTATGTTCTAATTTTCGGCGCCCGTATACAACAATATAAAATTATAGATGCCGAAACCCAGAAAGCGTATGGACGGGTGACATGAAAGGGTACAATACATCCGAGAGTTATGCGAAAAACTTACAATTTGAATCTGAATGCGAGTCCGACCTGCCTTGGATGGTGAAAATGAACCGTTTAAATCTGGCGGAAGGCGCGATTATTATTGCACTCGGTAAATTTCATATAAACATAACGAGTTGTGGCGCAGTGGTAGAACGCACGTCTTGCATAGTAAAAGTTTTTGGATCGAGTCCCGACCGAGACAAGTTACATTTTGATAATGTTAATGTTTGTTAATATTGTTATATGTAGTATTTGGTTGCGCAGTTAGTATTAAGTAACATCGGCTTTGCGTATCCAGCTTTATGCGAAATAAAAAAAAATTGCTAAAATACAACTCCATAAATCATAAACATTAAATATAACAAACAGTATGTAAATTATTACTGCTAATAATAAACATATAGTACACAGCAATACGTTGCACCATGCGTAAGCTATAATAGCGTAAATATGTAGGCATAACGATAACTTTGGCATATTGTAGAACGTAGTATTTAATAAGCTTCTAATTTCTTTTAAAAATTTTCGGTTTGTTTAGCTCCATATTGGTAAAATTCCTTGTGAAGTATTAAGTACTATTCATATTCTTTTTTTAATTTTAGTACTTGTTTTTATTGCTTCCGCCATTTTGCTGTCATTTGAAAAGTTTTGCGATTGTTTTGGAAAAAGAAGCGGTAAAGAAAGTGATCTTGTTAAAGTCGAAGTTTATTAATTTTAAGGCGATTATCAATATAAATATACAATAAAACTTTGTTTTGTGACCATACTTAAAATAAATATTTGTGATTCATGTTTTTAAACAGTCGAAAATTTTCAACAAAAAATTGTAACCAAGCCATTAATTTACTAGTATTTTATACAAAAAGTTCAGTTTGTTTAAAACATAATACTTACTTTAACCCTTGTTCAAAAAATAAAACAGAATTAATTGTGTGATTTTTTTTAATTATCAGTTGTTTTTTTAATTAAATTTCCACAAAAAATTTACATTTTTTTTTAATCTTAGTAAAATAAATTTTACAATATTCCCGTGTTCTCAATTTTTCAGAAATATTTTTTTTATTTCTTATATCCAATAAAAACTAGTAGAGACATTGCAGCTCAAAAATCGCCAAAAACAAAGAAAATCTGTCGAAAATGCAGTCCTCCGCTTAACCGGGTTTGTGATGTGATCAGTCATTTTTCATCAATAAAACTAATTTTAAAAAATTTCTAGTGTATTGAAACTTTCGAAAAACAGTTTTTTTATCTGTTAAGAAGAATTCATCATGATATTTCTGTTAAAAAATCAAAAAAAATACAACACAACACCCTATTTTTTACCAAAAATTAACGTTTTTACATTAAAATTTCCCTTAGATAATTTGTATGGAACGCAATTAAACCATTTTGAAAACTTTATTTTAATAACACAAAAAACCAACCAAAGTTTTTTAGGATTAATTGCTACCAATTATAGAACTCTGTGCAAAACAGAGATGGTGTGTTTTTTAAATGTCACCACACCAATGTTGGTAAAACACTACATGGTTTGTGTTCTCAACCACTTAGGACGCAAAACAAGTAATGGTGTGTTTAACGGAATAACAACGCCAAAGTGTTTATTTTTTAATCATAACATCAAAGTTGATTAAAAAAACTAACAATGATTGGGTTCTTAACCAAATGTACAAATATATCTTCAAAAACTATTTTTAGGACAAAATTTGCATAACGTAACATATTTTTTTTGAGCAGAAGTGGGAAGATTTGCATCAGATTTACTGTGTTGAAAACGTTATTATACAAAAATCAAAAAATTACACACCATCAGAACGCTAATAAATAAACACATTATTTAACCGTTTTGTTGAACCAAAAAATCCACACGGTGTAATTTTTTTCAGATTTAAGTTGTTTTATGCAAAATTTAATTTTAAAACAATAAATTTTACCTATTTAGGCTTTTTGACGACAACTGAAATATCGTGGCAAGCTTTTGCATAAAAAGATAAAAAAAGATATTTATGAAAAACTGAGAGCACGGGATCATTTCAAAAATTGTTTTACCGGTTCAAAGCATGTAAAAAGCCCTATCAATTAAAAATCTACACCAATAAACACGTTATAAATAAGTTTTTTATGCGAGATAGGTTATGTCATAAACTAAATTTACATATGATATTTATTTTTATTTGCTGTATTACATAAAATTACATTAGTATTAATACGCACATCATTAAATTTGAAACTTTATAAAATTTTATTATATATCAAAACATTAATTTAAGCTCATTGCACCAAAGACAATTGAAATTTATGAGTTTTCACCTAAAAGCATAGGGCGCAAATAATATCATTATTTTAAATTGTCACCTTATGTGTGAAATTTGGGTGGAAATGCAATATAAATCATACTCAATTCCTTCTTTAGAAATTTCATAATTAAATCACATATATTGATATTTAAATAATTTTTACATATTTTTTAAAAACCAACTAATAAACCCTTGATCCTACGTAAGGTTTTTAACTATAGGAGTCAACGCTTTATTTTTTTAAAGTCTCAGTGGTTCGGCTATGGATGCTTAAGCCCATTTTACCGCTCAAAACACTATATCAATACTGTTGCTGGGATAGGATTTCTGTTCCAATCTTCACCCTCCATGAATTATTTATAGGGAAATGATGCGAGTTTTATACACCATGTTAACGACCTATCTGACATCAAGTCCCTAAGCCTGAGTTTGGTAGGTGATTTTACCGCGGGAAGATTTGTTTTTGATCAAAAATTTATTATTTTTATTGTTTTTAATTTTCGAATTGTGCGAGCACAGCATGTAAATGAACGAAGGCATTAACATATACAAACAACGTATTGCTTACAAATATACTGACATAATTCAATGATTTTTTAAATATACTGATTAATGTAGCAGTAACAAGTTTAAAGAAATTGTTAATAAATTGCGTGCGCGCGCTCGTGTTCGTGTTCGCGCGTGTGTGTGTGTGTTTGTGTGTGTGTGTGTGTGTGTGTTTGTGTGTTTGTGTGTGTGTGTGTGTGTGTGTGTGTGTGTGCGCGTGTGTGTGGTGTGTGTGTGTGTGGTGTGTGTGTGTGTGGTGTGTGTGTGTGTGTGTGTGTCTGTCTGTGTCTGTGTGTGTGTGTGTGTGTGTGTGTGTGTGTGTGTGTGTGTGTGTGTGTGTGTGTGTGTGTGTGTGTGTGTGTGTGTGTGTGTGTGTGTGTGTGTGTGTGTGTGTGTGTGTGTGTGTGTGTGTGTGTGTGTGTGTGTGTGTGTGTGTGTGTGTGTGTGTGTGTGTGTGTGTGCGTGCGTGCGTGCGTTTGTGTGTGTATGTGTGTCTGTGATTAAGTTGAATGAGGCATCATTAGAAAGCTGCGAGCTCGGGGAATGTTGCATGGGGATTGAAATTTTTAAAAGTTTAACTCAGACATTAGTATGTTGAACAACGAATTTTTACAGAAAGGACGGCCCTATGAATTTTGGAAGTTGAAATTTTACGTCTCTAAATAAACGAAGAACGCATAAGAGTACAAAATTTCCGATTCTGTGTTAAACAGTTGTTTTAATTATACGTAGATTATTCCACAATGTAGATTTTTTATTATGTAGATTTAAAAATTATTGTTATCAAGTTAATTTGGGACCTGTGGAATATTCTACAGTTTGTGGAATAATCAACATGAAGATTTTTCTACGCAATACTCTACATCATTCTGCATGTGAACCGGTCATTCGCAAACAAAGAAATAAAGCTATAATCATTGTAAAGCTATTTGTAATTTGTAAAGCTATAATCATTGTTAAGGTCTATAGAAATGGTGCAAGCCCAGTCCAAAACAAAGCTTTTGCTTTGTGGTTTTATTTAGAGAATTTACTCAAGATTGTTTTGGTATTAGTAGTACTTTGCATTCTCACATGACCTCACCTGGAAATTGTTTTATTCCCCAACTTTAAATAAAACTGTCACGCTATATTTTAAGTTGAGGTCCATCAAAGTGGTGGAAGCCCAGTCCAACACAAAGTAACACATCTTATAGTAAAAATTTTTGAAACTGAGATAGAACAGCTTTCAATTCCCACATGACCCCACCTGGTTTCTGATTTAACCCAGAATTTAAAAAAGAAAAGCTATAAAGTTTCTACTTCCACAATTTGGTCTATCAGAATAGTGAAAGCCCAGTCTAAGTCAAAGTTGATCTATAAGAGCAACACTTTGAAATCTCACATGACCTCACCTAGAAATTCACTTAATCCAAAACTATACATATGGTAAATGTAACCATTTATATAGTTTTAGTCCATCAAATTGGTGAAAGCGCAGTCAATAACAAAGTGTTGTTTTATTTTTATTGTAATAGTGAAGTGTGTTTAAGAGTAGAAATCCGTCGCAGTATTACTTTGTATTCTCACTAGTGTTGTAAAAAGTATTGATTTTGAATTATTTTAAGTAAAAGTAAAAGTAAATTGAAAAATTTTAATTTAAGTAAAGTAAGAGTAAAAGTAATTTGTGATTTTTTAATTTTAGTAAAGTAAAAGTAAAAGTAATGGTCAAAATTTTATTTAAGTAAAGTAAAAGTAAAAGTAAGACCTATTTTTTTAAGTAAAAGTAAGAGTAAAAGTATAATAAAAGTAATTTTGAACCGGAGCAAAATACCGGTTTTTGGAGCTCCAGAGCTCCGTTCTCAGGGGCGTAGCCAGGGGTAGGGCCAGGGGGGCACGCCCCCCCCCCAAATGGACCCTTTGGCCCCCCCAAATCAGATGGACTAAAATTTATGATATAAACAATTTTAAGATCAGTAAGAAAAAATACATTAGAAAAAAATTTTTGTATCAGTCAAAAGGTTTTTTTAACAGTTTACTACAACGACACTTAAAAAATCATTAAGGTTTTTCCATGGGCCTAGCCAGGATTTCGGAAAAGGGGGAGGTCCAACCCTGAACAAAATTTTCGAAAGGGGGGTCCACGGGGTCCAAATCCTAAACGTTATAAAAGGGCTAAAAAAAATTTTCCGCGCTTCGCGCGGAGTGTTTATTGCCTTGTTTATGTTACATAACTCATTATTTTCCTATTATTCAATAAAAATAAGTCCATAAAACAAAGAAAAAAATTTTTACAAACAATTTAAATGGGACCAGGTCCCATTTAAATGGGACCGTTTTTTACAAGCAGTTTGTTTTAAGTGTCTCATTTTTCCTTTATTATATATTTTTGATGTAATTATAAAATTTTTTAACAAGTCTTAAAGTAAATGTGAAGCGTAAACGTGAAGGTCTTACCTGAGCCGCCAAAACATAACAAAACTAATAAAAATTTTTAGAGTAGTTTTTATCTAATTTTGACTCAATTATAGCTCTTAGTATGGAAATATCTAGCATTACAAAATTTTGGGTCCGCGGTCACGCCGCGAAATCAGAATTTGCTATGAAACCAATAATTATTACCAAAGTTTTTTGGGAACCGGAGATAAAACAACAATATTAAAACAGTTTCGAATACTTTTGGCAACTTCTGACCATTATTTAGAGCTATTTTAAGCATTAATAAGGTTTTTCATATGTAAATTTATTTCGGTTAACCAGAAAAATAACATTTCATAATGCTTTAATTTAATACAAAAAAGCACGTCAAAATTTTTCAAATAGATGTTTTATTATTTGTACTATTCTAATTTCAAAAATAATACCACAAAATGCATTTAATTTGGGAGGAACTTTGTTGTCGTTGCGGAACCACCACCCAATTTTTGTAATGCTAGGTAGGTCCATTATTACAGCAATTTATATTTGTTATTGAAGATCTACCTATCTAACAAAAATTTTCTAAAGAATATATATGTTTGGAGACTGTGTTAAACTTAAAAAGAGTATTCAGCTCCAAACTGTTTTTGTAAACAAAAAATCTTTCAAGCTATATAAATGCAATGTGATATGAACTTTGAGGTACCCGCTTTTGGAATAATATTGATTCATAGAGATTATGGATGAACTGCTAAATTACTAAATTTGAAATTTTATTTCAGGTTTCTAATAGCAGTTTTGGGCTCTATTTTTAAAAAATTTTTCTGGGGGGCTAAAGCCACCAATAATCTCTATAGTTAGGGGGGCTTCGCCGCTCCCCAAACCCCCGCTTAGCATTTTTTGAATGATGACAATTGTGCCCCACCTTTTCTCGCTCCGGCCCCCCCAGTCAACCATTCCTGGCTACGCCCCTGTCCGTTCTAAAGTTTTTTTGCTAATTTTATGCATAATTATCATTTTAATAAGTTTTTTAGTCAAAATAAATGGTTTTAGCGTGTTAGCGGCATAAAAAATTGTCTTTTGCCATTTACTTTACAACAAGCCCATAGGAAATCAACCCATTGAAATTACTTAAGCTTTACTTAAATTAATTTAAGTATTTGCAGTGGAAAATCCGAGTAAGAGTAAAAGTAAAAGTATTTGAAATTTCAAAAGTCGAGTAAGAGTAAAAGTAAAAGTATTTGAAATTTTAAAAGTCGAGTAAAAGTAAAAGTAAAAGTAATCCTAAATCCGTTACTTTTATTACTTTAAGTAAAAGTAAAAGTAACTTTTTACAACACTAATTCTCACATGACCCTACCTGGAAATTGATTTATTCCCCAACATTAAATAAAGCTGTACGCCACATTTTAAGTTGACGTCCATCAAAGTGGTTGAAGCCCAGTCCAACACAAAATAACACATCTTACAGTGGAAGATGAAACTGAGGTAGAACGACTTTGAATGCTCACATGACCCCACCTGGTTTCTGATTTGACCATAATTTTAAAAAGTAAAAGCTATAATGTTTCCACTTCGAAAATTTAGTCCATCAAAATGGTGGAAGCCCAGTTCAAGTCAAAGTCGATTTATAAAAGCAGCACTTTGAAATTTAACATGAAAACCAAAAGAAGCCTGGTCGCCACAAGTGCGATAAATCTTTAAGTTGCTGGTATGATGTTATTTGGCCAGTGTTAATAAAAAAAATTAAGTCGCACCTTTGGTGCAAAAAACAAGTGCTTTTAAACTAAAACTACAAGAATTTTATAATAAAAATTGCCTTATTTTTGGAACTCCCACTTTTGTTGAAGCAGTACTAAAGCTTCTATTTTGTAATTTGTGTCAGTGATTTTTGTTAATTTTATGTTGTATGTTTGATGCACACTTTTGTTATTATTTCACTTATGAGTATTCAAAGTAATGGTTCTTATCTTTCAAGGTTTATTGTGTCATAAGTTTAACAGCGTTGTTCTTCTTGATACAGGATATTTCAGAAGTTCCTTGTATGCATGACTTGTAAAACCGATTTTTTCTTGTAATATTAGATATGGGCTAGTTTCTTGACACTTTTGTAAGTTTTAGTATTTGTTTTGTGT
>JASAMX010017200.1:0-23950 GCA_030248175.1 Microlaimidae sp. YZB2_3
TCACATAAATCGGTTTTATTTCTTCTGTCAGAGAGTTTTTCAAGTTTTAGAAAAGCTAAACGATTTTCATAGTTAGTGTAACCAAGACCACAGCACTTGAATAATCTTCTTGTGTAATATTTTTGCACTTTTTCTATTAAGTTGCAATCCTTGATTAAATAAGGATTCCAGATTACACTGCCATACTCAAGTAATGGCCTTATGTAAGACTTGTATGCTTGCATTAAGTTTTTGACAGATTTAGCTGTGAAAGTACGAAAGATTAAGGCAGATCTAAGAAGAGCACTTTCTGCTATTTTTTGACAGTGTTTTGAGAATTTTAAATTACAGGACATATAAATACCTAGATCTTTTACTGTTGTAGCTTGATTTAAAATTTTATTATTCACTTGATAATTATAGCCACAGGAGTTAGTTACAGTCCCAATATGAAAAGTTTCGCACTTATCTTCTGCAAGGTTTAGTTGCCAGGTTTTTGACCACTCAACAATTTTTTCAAGATCTTGCTGCAGATTTTGAACTTGGAAATTCATAGAAAGTTTGTCATTAGGAAAATAATCTGTATAAATCTTTGCATCATCTGCAAATAATTTAATTTTAGAGTTTTTTACACAATCAAAAATATCATTAATAAAAATCAAAAACAGGAGTGGACCCAAAACTGAACCTTGTGGAACAGAACTGGTTACTTTATATGAAGAGGAAATGGAATTATTGATAACTACTTTTAATGTCCTGTTAGTTAAAAATGCACTAATCCAATTTAAGAAATTTCCTTCAACTCCATACTTCTTTAGTTTATACAACAGCTTTTGATGGGAAACAGTGTCAAAGGCCTTGGCAAAATCCAAATAAATAACATCCACAGATTTTTTGCATTTAAGAGCCAGAGTCCAATCATATAATACCTCTATTAGTTGCGTAACTGTTGAACTTTTGTCCTTAAAGCCATGCTGAAACCTAGACAAAATTTTATGAAAAAAGGAGTAAAGTTTGTCACGCACTAAGACCTCCATTGTTTTACATGAGTAGGAAGTAAGAGATATTGGACGGTAATTTTCTTTTTTGTTTTTTAGTTTTTTCTTAAAAATTGGTATAATCAATGCCACAAGCCAATCATTAGGGAGTTTTCCTGTTTCAAAAGATTTGTTAAAAATTTTTGCTAATGGTTCTGCAAGTACCTTTGCAAGGCGTTTTAGAAAATAAGCTGGGATACAGTCAGGAGTTTTAGAAAATTTATTTGGTAATTTTTTTAAAACTTTTAAAACATCTTTTGTTGAAAATTTCATATTATTAAGATTGATTTTAGTTTCAGGTTCAAACTGTGGAAAATTACCATCATCAATGGTAAAAATGGAACTGAAATATTCAGCAAATAATTCAGCTTTTTCAGAATCCTCAAACGCAAGTGTGGAGTCATTTTTGATTAGTGCTGGAATAAAACTTCTGGATTTAATTTTTTTATTAACAAATTTATAAAAACTTCCTAAATCTCCTTTTTTTAGAATTTGCTCTTCAAGTGAAATTTTGTGATTTTTGACAGCTTCTTCATAATTTTTGGTAGTTAGCCTATATTCAGCTTTAACATCTTTAGATTTTCTTTTATGCCAAAGTTGCAATTTCTTTTTTTGTAATTTGATAATGTTTTGGGGATATTTGGATTTTTTTCTAATATTAATGGGTTTTCTTGGCACATGTACATTAATACCATCTAGAAGTTTTGATTTGAAACATTGCCATTGATCTTCAACACTGTTTAGATTTTTAAAAAGATCATCCCAATTATAAGAAGCATACAGTTGAAAAAGAGAGTCATAATCTGCATTTTTAAAATCAGGTACTATGGTTAATTTATTAATATTTGTTTTATGTGGCTCAAGTGTGGCTTCAAGCTCAAACATAATTGAAGAATGGTCTGAGTTTAGAAAATTTGGGGCAATATCAGCAGAGCTAAAGATGTCTACATCTGTAGTAAAAAGCAAGTCTAAAAAGTTTTCTTTTCTGGTGGGTGATTTTATTAATTGTGTTAAGCCAAGTTCACTAAAAAAGAGGCACCAGTTATGTTCATTTTGATAATTGGAAACTATATCCATATTGTTCCAGGATATACCAGGGAGGTTAAAGTCCCCAGTAAGTACAACAGTACCATTAAAATCAAGTATTAGGTGTCTCAACAATTCAAAAAGTAGTTCATCTTCGTTTTTGGGAGTTTGAGGACGTCTATACAAGCAAATAAATCTTAATTTAACATTTTTGAAGACTATATCACATGCTGTTATCTCGATTTCAGCAAATTTTGAGCTAATTTCAATTTCAACTAATTGGTGCTTTTTCTTAATAAGAGCTAGAACACCCCCTCCAAGATTTGATTTGTCAGGACGGTCATGACGTATAATATTGTAATTACCTATTGGATCAAGCATATTATCATTTATTTCAGCTGACAGCCAAGTTTCAGTTATAAAAATATAATCAAAAGAATAGTTTTGATATGTGGCATCATTTCCAGAGGTCAAAACGCTCAGCTCTGCAAGGGAATTCCTGAGACTTCTTGCATTAAAATATAGGGCTTTGGTTTTCTCTCTGTTGCAAGAGGGTCGCACGAGTTCCTATGCAGCACCAAACGTTTTTCCCTCTACAAAAGGTTTTTTTAAAATGCTGTCATAGAGATAAGGGTCTCCCAGGTTGTTATAACGAATAAAAATTTTTGAGTGTGGATTTTTATCACGATACGTTTTTTGAGTCAATAATAATTTGGACTGGGTGGCCCTTTGTTCCATTGTCAGAGAAGGGCGAATAAAAACACCCTTGAATTTTAGGTCACCCTTTAGGTTGGCGCCAGACCGGGTGATGCGATTGCGGATGGAGGTGCTGGCCAGCTTAACTTTCAAAAGTCTGGGTTTTGAACCCCTGGAAGCACCCATACGAAAAAAGTCTATGACATGGTTGCTGTTGTTAATAGTGTCCCCGTTCAGTTTACTAACTAGTTCATTTATAACAGCAGCGTCATTCTCAGTTTCTTGCAATCCAGTCACAACAGCGAATTGGCCATGTTCTTTTTTAGCGTCCAATTTTTCAATATGGTCTTCAAGGAGGCTGTTAAGAACCGGCAATAGTTGTTTAATAACTTGCTGGCAGACATCAGCCACCAGAGATGGAATGTTGGCTGGATCGATGGGCAGCACCGAACCAGGAAGGGAGTCCTCCAATTTCTTAAGCCTGGTCTCCAGCTCCCGCTTCTCAGCTATCCAGGTTTCTCTCTCCGATTCAAGCACCGCAAGTTTGGCCCTGAGAGCATCGATTTCTGCAGCACTGGATTTTGTCCTCGTTCTCATTGGCGATGTTTCCATTGTTTTAACGTAGTGGGTAAAATTTAACGTAAGTGGGTAATGAATCAATAAATATTTTTTCCTACGAACAGGTAGCCGCACTCATAAAGCGCGGCAGTTAAAAAACCCAGCGGGGGAGGCGCACAATAATTTTGGGCGGCAAAAAAAAAAAAAACAAAAAAACAAAAAAACACACTTTTAGAGCTCCAGAGCTCTGTTCCAAATTTTTTTGCTAGCTTTATTCATAAATTATTTTTTTAAAAAGTTTTTTAGTCAAAATAAATGGTTTTAGCGGGTTAGCGGCTTAAAAATTGTCTTCTGTAACAACAAAGCCATAGGTAATTTGCTTATTGAAATTACTTAAATTTTACTTAAATTAATTTAAGTATTTGTAGTGGGAAATCTGAGTAAGAGTAAAAGTAAAAGTATTTAAAATTTTAAAATTTGAGTAAGACTAAAAGTAAAAGTATTTGAAATTTCAAAAGTCGAGTAAAAGTAATCCAAAATCTGTTATTTTTATTAGTTTAAGTAAAAGTAAAAGTAACTTTTTACAACACTAAAACATGGTCACCGAAGCTAGGGGAGATCTTTACCCCGGATAAATGACATTTTAAAATCTAAGAGGAGGATCTTAGGGGTGGGGGTCGACCTAGAGGGGGTCAGATGGAGTCCAATATCCAAAGAAAATTAGTTTTAAACCATTAAAGATTTAATAATTATTTTTATAAAGTAATACTACATTTTACTGAATAAAAAACGATATTCTGGTTATAAAAACGGTATAAAAAACATGAATTTGTGTTAAAAATTTACGTTTTCGGAAGAAAATTTAGTACATAAAAGTACTTGAAATTTTTTCGAGAGGGAAGTGGGTCAGGGGTAAAAAATTCGAAAATTTGGTGAAAGGGGGCTTTCGATTTTTTTCTAGGAGGGGGCTCCAAAATTTTGAGGCTAGGGAGGACAGTTGACGTTTTGAGGCAAAATAATTCTCTCCCTAAAATTTTTCCGCGTAAAGAGTGCTCAAAAAATATTGCCGCGAAAAATATTGTCGCAGGAAATTTATTACATACACGACCTTAAATACCTTTTTTTTCTTTCTATCGCCGCGTATAATTTAATTTATAAAGTTTTTACGCGTTTTATATCCAAATAAAAGAGCAAATTTTTGTAGCATTTTTAGTTTATTTTATATTTATTAAGCAGTTTTGTTTATTTTTTTTAATTTAATTTTACCTAATTCTGAAAATTTATAAAAACATTATTACAATTGGTAGTATAGATTCTTTACATTAACTCTTATCCCTTTTTACAATTTAAAAAATAAAATCGTGTATTCCACACCACCTGCGATATGAAATTTCACCAACATTAATTTCAGTACAAAAACGAATAGATGAAGGTGAAAATTAACACACTTATTTTTTCAATTTTTCAACTCTAAATGCGTATAGTCTGAATTTGAATGCTTGCAGTATTATAATGGTTAGGTCAATGAATGATTTCTCGTTTCCCGCATAATCATGTTTTTTATGTGTTTTTTTATTTATGTTAAAAAGCAATTTATTTTCAGTAAAAATACCATCACTGAACAGAAACAAAACAAAACAGTCAATGATCAAAATTTCTACAGATTTTAAAATTTTATGACATTGAAAACACTTAACAAATTTAATTTTTTTAAAAGCTGAAATAACAAATTTGAAAAAGCGTCGTTATTTGGTTATAAGCGCTAAAATCAGGCAAAACATTTTCTCAAAAATATTGTTCATGCGATTCTATAAATTTAAAGACGAATATTGCGAGATAACATAAGTTTTTAGTTATATGTTGAATACTCAGATATGATATGTTTCTGATATTATAAAACACAAAACAGTTATGAAATCAAATATGAATTTAACAAAATTAGTGTTCATTAATTCACAAAATAACAAATAAGCAAAACGGTACCATAGTACAATTACGAAACGGTCGGCAGTTAGCATCAATTGTTTGGCAATGAAGTTTATGAGCTAAAAACAAAATCAGTATAAAAAACAGTATAAAGAATTAAAAACCCATAAAATTTGTTTTTACCTTTGTAGGTTTTTTACAGTTTGTCACCTTTGTTTTTTTATTTTTTTATACTCTTTTTTTACGTTTATATTTTATAAATTTGCCTAGCGGGCTAAATTTAATTTGCGTCTATCATATTTGTTGCAGAAAATCCACGGGATCATTTAATCTCGCGGCGCCACGCCAACAATAATTAAAAACCCGGATAAATTTAGTAATTTATGTTAATTCTTGTTCTTCTTAAAAATGCGCTCAAAATAAAGCAGAAAAAAGAGGCAATTCCCATCCGGGTGCATATTTAGACAGAAAAAATGGACGGGTCCGAGTTGGGCGTATGTGGAGTGTAGCGAATTAGCATCTCCCATGTGGGTGGTGTGAAGTAGCTTACTTCATAAAAAATGGAGAACATACGATAATGACTTCTTCATTCAGCGAACCAAGTGCACAACCCAGTTGTAGTTTTTCCATAGTCGGAAGAAATGGCAATAAAAAAAATCATTTTCACAGGAATTTTTAACAATCACAAATTTAAATTTTAAATCAGAAGGTTGTAAACTTTTTTCTTTTTTTTTCTTTACTTGGTGTTAGGCTATTTACAACTATTCAAACGATTTTTTTACTGGATAATTGTCGAAGTTGTAAACAAATACGATGAGAAAAAAAACTTTTTGTTTTTTGTACAAACCTTATATTCACTACAAATATTGCGAAAACATTTTTTTTTTTTTAACGACAGAGTTTTTTTGTTTATTTTAAGAACACTTTTTTCACACAAGTCCGCTTTTACGTTAGTATAAATATATAAAAATTTTATAATAAATTAAAAACGCTTTTTGTTAAAAATATGTTAAAAAACGCGGTTTATTGACGCATTGCAACAAGTTGTTTTTTTGCAACAGTTTTTTTGTTATTAAATCTAGTCTCTTCTGTAGCATTGAACAAAATAAAGAATTAACCGCGTATATATTTTGTATTTTTATTTTTTCCATTTAAAAAGAATATATTCTAAGAGCGATAAAGCTCCTCTTTTAATTGTTCAAAGAGATACAGTTAAGAACCTAACTAAGAAGAATAAGATTATATGACTATCTAGAAATCAATAAAGAGAACAAAAAAAAAAAAAATCTAGAAACAAAGACACGAGAAAATATCAAATGAAAAAAGGAAGAAAAAATAAAAAAAAAAAAAAAAATAAAAAAAAATTAAAAAAAAACTTAAAAAAAAAAAAAAAATTATTAAAATAGAATAAATAAAAAAAAATAAAAAAAAAAATAAAAAAAAAAAATATATAATAAAATATTAATTATAAAAAAAAAAAAATAAATTTAAAACAGAAAAAGAAATATACAAATAATATTCTAGAAAATATTAAGAAATATTCTAAAATAAATATTATAAAAAAAAATAGTTTTAAAATTTTATCAATTATTAAAAATATATAAAAACAAAATAAAAAAAGAATATTTTAATCAATTTATAGTATTAAAAATAAGCAAATAAATAAAAAAAAATAAATTATAAAATTATTTAAAGTATATATAAAAATTAATTATATTATTAAAATTGTATGTGATAGAAAACAACTATAAATTTAAAAAAAAATAGTGGTGAGTTCCATTATGGTACAAGATAATATAAACCGCGACACTGTACATTTAATGTACTATGTGATCGGAGTGATGAGTAAACAAACAAACAAACAAGCGCATGACAAATATCATGCAGTGGCGTTCATTTATTACGTTAAGTATTGTATAAAAAGTTTTTTGCTTGGAGTTTTTAAAAAGATTTAGACGTTAATATTTCACTAATTTGCGCATTAGCTGATTTAAAAAAAACTTAATCTGGAGTTTTCTGAAAACGAAAATTGTTCTTATTATAATAGCCTTGAAAAATGCTCTAAGAATAGAGCAGGAAAAAGGGGCGATTTTTCCTCGGGCGTATGTTTAGACACTTAAGATGTGGACTAGTCTGAGATGGACATTATGTGGACTATAGAAAATTTGCATTTGGTTTGGGCAGCTGCTTACTAAATAAAAATTTCTACCATATGATAATAATTTGTTTATAACTTGATCTAATCACACAGCACTGTTGCATTTTTTTCGTTTGATGAAATGTCAATTGAAAAATTCATACTCACAGCAATCTTTGACAAGCGCGAAATCCCCACTTTTTCAATTTGAAGGTTATATTTGTATGTGTAAGAAACAACTATAAATTTGAAAAAGTGGCGATTTCGCGCTTGTCAAAGATTGCTGTGAGTAGAATTTTTTCAATTGACATTTCATCACACTAAAAAAAATGCAACAGTGCTGTGTGATTAGATCAATGTATAAACAAATTATTATCATATGGTAGAAATTTTTATTTAGTAAGCAGTTGCCCAAACCAAATGCAAATTTTCTATGGTCCACATAATGTCCATCTCAGACTAGTCCACATCTTTTCTGTCTAAACATACGCCCGGAGAAAAATCGCCCCTTTTTCCTGCTCTATTCTTAGAGCACTTTTCAAGGCTAGTCTACCACTTTTTATGAATTAAATTAAAAAATAGCCTAATAAACTATAGTTTTAGCTGCGCAATGACATATGTTTATAATCATTCCGTTGTCAAGATATACTTTTTTAAATAAAAAATAATAATAAGAAGATGATGAATTTAAATTACAAAATTTACCCACGTTGTTTAATTATAGTTAGTGCAGTGCAGTGGCGCTCCAGACAAAGTTTACCTACGTTCTCTAAATATAGTTGGCGCGATGCCGTGCGCCAATGATTGCAATTATAAGTCTAAAGTAAAAATAACAATAATAAGAAAATGATGAACATGAATTACAAAATTTACTCACGTTCTCTAGTTGGTTAACGCGGTGCGGTGGGTTAAATTGCAGTGTGGCACCCCCGCACCACCGATAATTACCTACCGGCGCGTGGCGCTCCCGCGCCACTGACTTTTATTATTATTTTTTAGTAAATAAAACTTTGAATTGATTTTGTCATCAGTAATGCAAGAATTAAAAAAAGTACTATGTTGTTTTCGCCGATTTCCGCGCGGTTGAAGCAGATGGCGCTGGAAACTGGTTCCGTTTCTGCCACCAATTAAAACCGGTCTGCTTTTTTGTGCGGTTTTTATGAGGGGATGTTGGTTGTCTGCTCTGTACAATTCTTATTGTTGCCAAAAGGGTGTTATGTGCGGTTTGGAGTTTTTATTTGTCTATTTTTCAATTTTTTTATTTTGATCAATAAATCGATAACAAGGACCTAAATCAAAAAAGTGCTTTCTAAAAAAGTTGCGTAATTCCTTCTTAAAATTGTTACTCGTTTTTAAAACATGGGCATTTCATGATTACGCAATAAATTGATTTAAAAATTAAACTGTCCTGGTAAAATTTAGTCTTTTTTACAAATTTTTAGTCCCCGTGGTTCTACGTTGCGTCTGTGGTGAGCAATCGTTATAGAATAAAATAGTGTAATTTCGGCACACATATTGCTGTAGGTGAAAACGGGTTGAAATAAGTGGTCGGGTGTTAAATTGTAGTTGTAAATAGTTAAAAGACAACGTTGAAATGTGTAGGGGTCATAACATTGCACTTAACTCGATTAAGGGGGTCCTTTTAAAAAGTACCGAAATTAAATGCACTTTTTTCCCATATTTTGCTCATTTTGATACCATTTGGCATTTTAGGAGTAATTTTTTGCCAGTTACACGTTGAACAACAAGTAGAAGCTTAAATTCAAAAAACTGTATGGAGATAATGATAGGCTTTTAAATTTTTGAAAATGATGATTTTTTGACTGAGAAACAATCGATTGTTTGTAAAGTGCCAAAATTGATTGCACACTATTAATTCGGCAATTTTCCATTTTTTTTAAAAACTGATTTAATTAAATAGTAAGAAAACTACTTTCGTACAGTGAAACTTTTGTGACGCAACGCAGTATTGTGAAAGCTTCAAAATGAGCTATCAAACATGAAAATCGGGCCATACAGTGAAAAGTTACATCGGAAAAACAAATAAGTGCCGAAATTAAATGCACTACCCTATCCTCAGAGAATCGGAATAAAATTTGTAATTTATGTTCATCATCGTCTTTTTTTTCTAATTTTTTTATTCAAAAAATTAATTGCAATTATCGGTGGCGCGGGAGCGCCGACTGCGATTTAGCCCCACGGCACCGCGACAACTATAACTAGAACTAGAGATCGACCGAAGCCCCGGCCCCGGCCTCGGCCCCGGCCTCGGCCCCGGCAAACACAATTTTCTCTACCGGCAATTTAGCTGTCAAATCAACCGGGGCAAACCGGGGTAAAGACCCATAAGAATACAAATTTTAAAGCACTTTTTACAATTTTAGACAGTGATAAATATATAAAATTTTATTTAGAAAGCTAATGTAATCGCTTCAATAGGAAGATATTTATTATTTATATTTTAAGATTTTATTAAAACTCTATTTTAATAAGATTCCTTATTTTAATAAAAAATATATAATAAAGGAAAAACGAGACACTTAGAACAAATTGCTTGTAAAAAACGGTCCCATTTAAATAAGTCCCATTTAAATGGGATTCCATTTAAATAGCTCCCATTTAAATAGCTCCCATTTAAATGGGTCTTATTTAAATGGGATCCCATTTAAATGGGACCTAATTAAAATGGGATCCCATTTAAATGGGACCTATTTATATGGGATCCCCTTTAAATGGGATCCCATTTAAATGGGATCCCATTTAAATGGGCCAAAATCGAAAAGTCCCATTTAAGTGGGAACATTTTTTACAAGCAGTTTGTTCTAAGTGTCTCATTTTTCCTTTATTATATATTTTTGTTTTAATCATGAGTTGTTTTTCTCAAAATTTGAAGACATCTTGAACATTAAAAACCATTTTGTCGATTTTATTTACAAGATTAGGGTTTGAAAATTGAAATCCATTCATGAGACGTATATAATAAATATTAGAGTTATTATAATATCATTGTTTATATCAAAAATATATAACCCAAGAGAATTTTTGGCTATGCGTACAGTAAAATTTTTAACTAAATTTTAAAAAAAATGAGGCACATCTTACTTTTCGGCGCAAACTACTTTCTGTGCACTCAATAAAAATTTTCTCGCACAGCGATACTTTGTATACCAAACTCGCTTGATTTTTTTAAGTTTACAAAATCGCTGCGTACAAAAAATTAACAGAAATCGGTAATAATTACTATTAAATTCGCTCATGTGAGAGTTTTTCTATGAAAGTTTATTGTATAACGGACATTTGTTTGGATTATATTATATTCTTACTTTTATTTTTAGGTATTATTGAAACTGTTTTAAAATTTTGCGATCTTAAAGCATGTTTTAAATAAAAAAATTCAAGTTGATTTCTTGTTTTTATTTTAGCATTTTTAAATTTATTGCTGAAACTACACTGGTATTTATAAATTTTGTGTAGGGTGTATTCGAACTGGGTCCGCTTGATTTGGCAGGAAAGCTTGCGAGTTTAGCGAGATTTCCACTTTTTTTAGCGAGTTTAATAATTTTATACAGCCCAAAAGACACCAAACTTGAATTTTTTAAACAAAAAATTAGTATAAACTGTCTGTATTTAATTTGGAAAAAGTTTTGGAATCAAATTTGAATTAAAATCAATTAATACGTGTCGAAAATTAACAATATTAAATATTGAACACAGTCTTAAAGGTGTACCACTCGGTCCAGAGTTTTCCTGCCGAAAGTTACGGACCCAGTTCGTATAAACCTGGTCCAAAGTTTTAAGAATACCAGTAAAAGTGCTAGGTATTTAAATAGAAATTCCAGTAAAAATCATCTTAGAGCTTTTATTTTTAAAAAATTTGCTTATTTAGTTTAAGCTTAATTTTTAAACAAAAAATTTGCTGAAAATTTGAATTTTAGCGACTTTAATACTGAAAACCCGCCATTTTCTTCTTCATAGGCGCACTGTTGTTTTATTAAATTAGTTCTTAACCCGTACTCAACCTGTCCAGTTCTAGAACTGTTCGGAACAGGTTCTAGAACTGTTCCGAACAGTTTTAGAACTGTTCGGAACAGTTCTGTTCAGAACAGTGTCAGAACTGTTCAGAACAGTGTCGAACTGTTCAGAACTGTTCAGAACAGTGTCGAACTGTTCAGAACTGTTCAGAACAGTGTCGGTGTACTTTCCAGTTTGCCCAAATTTGTGAGAAATTCAGCATTTGAAAATGCCGAAGTTGTACTTTGGTGCATTATAAAAGTCACCGAAACATTTTCCAACACTTATCACGTGATTTTATTGTGTATTTCCGTTGTTTTATGTGTTTAAATATCATTTGCGGAGTTTTATTTATTTTTTGATTTTGAGAACTGCAAATCAGTCCTAGAACTGTTCTAGAACTGTTCGGAACAGGTTCTAGAACTGTTCGGAACAGGTTCTAGAACTGTTCCGAACAGTTCTAGAACGCATAGCACAGGGGCATGTAGAGTACCGGTTAACGCAACTTTTAACAAAGTGTTAGTGTTTGGCAGTGCATATAAGAACTTTTCTTCCACTTTTGAGTGAAAAGCACTATACAAAAACGGGTATTGACAGTAAGAAAAATTTCCGCGCAAGAAATCAGTGGTGTATGCACAGAAAGTTGCATTCGTTAGAAATGTTGCGTTTTTTCTTGTACAATCTCATTTAAAAGCTTAGTGTATAATTGGAAATTTTCTTGGGCCATACGTTTTTGATAAATCTCGAGAAATTACAAAAAATAGTGCAAAATCACAAAAACAATTTCATTGCAAAAGTTCACGTGACATTGGTTTTGTGACTTTTAGCCAAAAAATAAGGTAGCTGATTAAAATGACTTAAGCTAACAACTTGAAACAGTCGCTTGTATTCGCAATAATTTAATTATTTTACCTTTTACAAAAATAAAAAGTATTTTTTGATTTTAAAAAGTGGTAATGAAGCTTTAAAAATGTTCCAACAATTAAAAATAAAAAGCTGCATTTTAACCACTTCTGTATGTTTAGGCTGAAAAATGTTAAATAGAGGCATGTAAGTGAAGTTCTAAAAAAGATGTTTCTTCAAAATAATATTCTTAAAAACCCACATTTTTTTGATTTAGAGTTTCATTATTCTTCAATTATCAACATATTCGATTTACTGTAATATAAAGAAATTTCGCTATTCTCAAATAATTTTTTCTATGGGATCAATTTTATTTTATTCTTTTAACCTTTTTTTTTTCATAAAAACCCCAAAACCAGCCAAGAGATAGAAGAAAAAAAAAGCGAAAGAACCCACCAAAAAAAAAGCCAACCCCCAAACCACCAACACAACAAAAAAAAAAACAAAAAAAAACTAAATGTAATAAAATAAAATAAAAATAAAAACACACAACCCGCGCGCCGAAAAACAAAAAAAAAAAAGAGCAAGAACCACAAAAAACAAAAAAGACAACGAAAAGAAAACAAACAACGACAACCCCCCCAAAAAAACAAAAACAAAAACAAAAAAAACAACACCCCCGCTGCAAATCTGCAAAAGGTATATTGCGTCAGTGCTTCAGTTTGTTAAACACTGTTTTACACAAGTTTAACATTGAGCTTTAAGATTGTTAGTTTAACATTGTTTATAGTTTAACATAGTACACAAGTTTAACATTGTTAAACACAAGTTTAACATTGAGCAGCAGTGGCGTGGAATCCCTTTTGCGGTTTGGCAGCGAAATGAATACCAAAGGGTTAACTTTCACTTATTTTTACTTTTACTCTTACTCGGATTTTTTCCTACAAATACTTAAACTAATTTAAGTAAAATTTAAATAATTTCAACAAGTAGATTTCCTATGGGCTTGTAAAATGTGTCAAAGAAAAATATTCTTTAAGCAGCTAACACGCTAAACACCATTTACTTAGACTAAAATACTTATTAAAATAAAAATGTATGCATAAAAATAGCAAAACACTTTAGAATAAATCTCTAGAGCTCCGAAAATCGACGTTTTGCTCCGTTGCAAAATTATTTTTATTATAATTTTACTCTTACTTTTACTCAAAAAATAGGTCTTATTTTTACTTTATTTATAAAAAATTTCGACCGTTACTTTCATTTTTATTTTATTTAAATTAAAATATCACAAATTACTTTTACTCTTATTTTACTTAAATTATTTTTTTTAAAATTACTTTTACTTTTTTTTTAAATAATCAAAAATCATTACTTTTTTACAACAGTAGTGTATACTAAATAAAATAATAATTAAAGGTTTAAAAGAATCGAAATATTGAAATATTTTTTTGTTCTTCTTAAAAACACTTTGTGTATTAAAAAAATAAGTTTTCTACTTACACCAGTGCTTAAATTTTTAAGGGGACTATTAATTACCTAAAACAAATAATTTACAGTAAAAAAATTAGAATTTTTGAATAAAACGACCAAAATTACAAATTCTGCTAATTTTTTAGCCTGCCCCGGCCCTGGCCGGGGCAAAATTTTCTACCCTGGCCCCGGCCCCGGCATCAAAAATAATTCTGCCCCGGTCGATCTCTAACTAAAACACCTGGTAAATTTTGTAATTTTGGTTTATCATCTTTTTTCTTGTTATTATTATTTATATTTCAAAAAATAAAATTCCAATTATCGGTGGTGCAGTGGTGTCACACTGCAATTTAGCCCACGGCACCAAATAAAATTCCAATTATCGGTGGTGCAGTGGTGTCACACTGCAATTTAGCCCACGGCACCACGCCAACTATACTTAGAGAACTGAGTAAATTTTCTAATTCATGTTCATCCTCCTCTTCTTATTATTATTTTGTTTTTTAAAATTATAATTCTGGCGCACGCCATCGCGCCAACTATATTTAGAGAGCGCAGGTAAACTTTGTCTGGGGCGCCATTGCACCGCACTAACTATAATTAAACAACGTAGGTAAATTTTGTAATTTACATTCATCTTCTTCTTTTTATTATTTTTTATTTTTATTATAAATAAATTATCGTTGGCGCGGGAGCGCTACACGGAGGCTAAGCCCCACGGCACAGCGCAAACTATAATTAAAGAACGTAGGTAAATTTAGTATTATGTGCTTCTTCTCTTTAATATTAATATATTATTTTTTAAACGCTTATATCTTAAAACCAGTATTCTTCCCTCGTTAAAATTTTAAATCCCTCGTTCTTCCTATCTTAAAATCGTAGAAATTTGTGCAATAATACTTAGGAACTACTTTTTATTGATCGATAATATGTGTTTTATTGATAATATTTAAACTTGTTAAAAAAGTATTTCTCGGCAACGGAGTGATTATAAACATAATGTCATTGCGCAGCTAAACCTATAGTTTATTCGCTATTTTTTAATTTAATTTAAAAAAAGTGGTAGACTAGCTTTGAAAAATGCTCTAAGAATAAAGCAGGAAAGATGTGGATGTATGTTCGTATGTTTTTTCCCCGGGCGTATGTTTACACAGAAAAGATGTGGACGAAAGGTAAACCCAACGTGGCTGCAACAGTTGTTAGTTGGATTAAAAAATGACCTCCATTAAGTAACGACTCAAATCACGAAAATATGACGTCACTTTATCAAACAAATACTCGGAAATAATAAAAATAACAAATAATCAAAACAAATACTCAAACAAATACTCAAACAAATACCTAAAAAAGTTTTGGAATAAAATTTGTTGAAAAAATTAATTAAAACGTGTCGATGACTATAATATTATATATTATTCCCGGTTGAAAACATGGACCTGGTCCAGTTTTCCCGCCAAAGCGGACCAATATCAAAATGAACCGGTCCAAATTTGTGAATAACAGTGTATAATTCGAATTTTTTAAAAACTACTGTAACACTGCCATTATAAACTAAAAAAATTACTAAATCATGGGTGGCGCGGGAGCGCCACGGGGCGATTTAGCCCCGTGGCGCCGCGCCAACCATTATTAAAGAACATTGGTAAATTTTGAAATTCAGAACCTTCTTCTTCTTCTTCTTTTTCTTCTTCTTCTTCTTCTTCTTCTTATTATTATTATTATTGTTATTATTATTATTATTCCAACGCTCCATCCTTAAAAGCGATATTCCTCATTCGTTATTGGTTGATCAAAAATAAACATGGGCTCATAAGAAAGAAGAAGGAATTACGCAACTTTCTTAGGAAGCACTTTTTTGATTTAGGTCCTTGTTATCGATTTATTGATCAAAATAAAAAATTTGAAAAATAGACAAATAAAAACTTCCAACCGCACAATAGCAGCCTTTTGGCAACAATAAGGATTGTACAGAGCAGACAACCAACATCCCCTCATAAAAACCGCACAAAAAAGCAGACGGGTTTTAATTGGTGGCAGAAGCGGAATCAAATCCCAGTGCCATCTACTTCAACCGCGCGGAAATCGGCGAAAACAACAAAGTACTTTTTTTTAATTCTTGCATTACTGATGACAAAATTAATTCAAAGTTTTATTTATTAAAATTTATAAAAGTTTCTAATGGACTTTTTAAAATTAATTTTTTAATTTTTGATTAGTTTTACAACCAGAACATTTAAAAAACCTATGTAGGCTTGAAATTAGTTTTAAAGCACAAATTTCAACTTTATTTTTGCTAATTCAAAATTATTGTTCACGAAAATACTATTTTAGTGATGATTTTTAACTTTTGTAATATTTAATCAAAAAACCAAAATTTATTTAGCACAAACTGATATATTAAAGCATTGCAATATAGTGAAACATATCATGATGTAGCAATTTTAATTAAGTATGGGTTTAAACTAAAGAAACTAAGAAAACTACGATTTTTTCAAATTTTATTTTTTTTCTTTTTGTACCCTCTCTCGTACAGTAAAAGACGCTTATTCAGAACTAGTCTATGTAGTAATTCCTTTACTGCGGTATTTTTTGAAAAGTTCTAATATGATCGCTAAACCACACGTACATTTTTTGCACACTAAAAAATTATTTGCCGCCATTTTTAAAAACAGTAGTGGAAGTAGTCATATAATAGTAGTAGTAGACATTTTAAACGTGAATCTAACTCTTTAAAGTGTTGTTTAAGTAATCTACTACTGCTTAAGCAGGTGTAGCAATACAAACACGGTTTAGCAGGTTTACAAAGCACAAACTGTCTTCGGTATTAGTTAAGCATTCAACTATTAACAATAATAAGCAACAGAAAAAAGGAATGAAATAAATCTTAATTTTGAATTCAAACAAATATATGGCTGACTTATTTTGGCGTGTTTTTTAAGCGTGGCGTTCGTTTTTTATATATTTAGAAAATTGGCCTTAATATTATAAATGGAAGAAGAATAATATAAGATGCCAATAAATGCAAATCAAATTCCCTGGTTACATCGTGGGGCAAGCAAAAAAAACCTCTAATACACACATGCTCAACCAATAATCGAGTGTGCAACTGGGCCCCAAAACCTCAAATATGCAAATAGACAAAAGTCAAACAATACAGAACACAGCCCTCAGGATCGCAACAAGGCACACCAAACAAGGCTACAGACACAAAAATCCAACACACAGAGGCCAAAGTCCTCCCAATACAAACTCGTATACAACTTGACGCAAAACCAGCTGAAATAGCAACTTTGTACACCAAAAATTCACTCTATCACTTAAATCAACGCAACCTAAACCTAAGCTGTTTTTAGAGCAGAAGCGGGCCGGCTATGAATATTCCATATGACCGCCTAATACTCTATACCAACACTGTGGTTGGGGTAGAGTTTTAGTCTAGAGCCCACTAGGGGAGAAAGGAGTCTCCCTACAATCCTCTACTAGGGGATTGTAGGGAGATGTGAGTTTTACATCTTTCTTTAAGATAATAATATAAAATAAATAATGTTATTGAAAATGAAATAAACAAAAAAAACTAAGGTAAACTACGGTAAACAAAATAATGTGATAAATAAATAGTATACAATTATAAAGGAAATAAAGTTAACAAGGCATAGACAAAAGTGTAAGTGTAAGACTACACTTAAAGGATGTTAATGGACTATCTCGCATAAAGTCCCTAGGCCTGCGTTTAGTAGGTGAACTTACCGTAGGAGTACTTTTTTTGACCAAAAAATTTATTATTTTTCTTTTAAAATTTGAGACTGCGCCACCATGATGACTTAAACTATAATTTCAGTTTTTATGTTTTGAAAGAAAACAATGCGCTGCCTCCACTTGTAGGCTAGACTGCAATAGTCACGCGGTAAGGCCTAGGCCCCTCCCACGTCAAGGCACTATACATAGGAGTCATAGTGTGGCAACTACTTCATCAGAGTGGCAATGGGGATTTTGGATAGCCAAATCAAGCAGGAGCTCCAAATAGTGCAATCCCCAAAGCAAGTTGTCGAGGGGGAAAACATAGGCTTAAAAAGCAAATATTTTTTTACAACAACTAAACCAAAAAAATCTCAAAAAAAACATGCAAGGAAATAAAAGAACAAATCCACACAAACACAGTCACAAATCCATAAACAACTAACTAATAAACCCAATTTTCTTAAGCAGAAGCACCCGCCCCGCGATAAACAACAAGAAAAAAACCTTCTTCAAATGTTAAGGAGAAACACAATGATCAAAACCCTCCTATTTGAATGGAAAAACTTACAAATTAAAAGATTTCCTTATTTCAGTGTTAATAATTTCAACAGGTACAGGATTATGATATTATAGAATCACATTCAGCCATAAGCGCTTGGCAAAACATTGAACCCCAATTAACGTGAAGACCTCCAGATTTTAGCTCTTCCCGGTTTTATTCCCTTAGAGCAAAACATATAGCCGTATATTACAAATTGTACCCGCCATTTAAGGCCTTTTGAAATTCTAATGTGAAATTCATTTATTATCATCTAATTCAATCCACGGAGTAAATGTTTCATCATGAAGCAGTATTTGCTACGACCTGTTACATACTTTACAATTTATTAGAATAATTAACATGAAAGGTTTTCCACATAATACTGTGGAATATTCAATCCTTTTTCTTGAATTTCAAGGTGTGTATTATTACACAAATAAACAACGCCTTTGCAAAGAAAAAACATTTAAGCAAAAATTTTTAATATGTGAAATAATTTACAGTTTGTTGAATTTACGTGAAAGTTTTTCCACAATAGTAAAATAAACACAGTTGGAATATTTGACAGTATTATATGGAAAAACTTTCATAAAAATTATATAACAAACTGTAGATTATTCCACAGGTCGTAATGAATATTTTTCCGTTTCAATGCTTTTGTTTGCAAATGCGTTGTTCATATATAAAATAATCCACACGTTGGAATTATAAAAAAGCGTGGAATATTCTAATTATGTTAAAAATCTTTTATATCAATTATTCAAAAATTGTAGATTGTTCCACAGGTTGCAATAACTATTTCCACCTGATGAAAAAAAAAACACTGTGGATTGCCTCAACTGCTTAACATATAATCAGAAGAACTGTCTAATACACAGTTAGACATTTTCTTATTCTTAAAAACATTCTTTATATTACCCATATTCACTCTTTAAAAATTGAAACATATACCAAGCGTCGAAAAACGAAATTCAAAATTTAAATTCTTTTTATTTTTTGTTTTTCTTCTTACTATTAATAATCGAATGTTTAGTTTTTAAATAGTTAACGCACAGGGCTGTTAGACGCACGATGTGTTAACGCACATCCTACATATTGACACATAAATTAAGCGGTGATGCACAAATTGGTACGTGCGTGAGTGCGTTCATGGGTGGGTGCGTGTGTGCGTGCGTGCGTGCGTGCGTGTGTGCGTGCGTGCGTGCGTGCGTGCGTGCGTGCGTGTGTGCGTGCGTGCGTGCGTGCGTGCATGCGTGCATGTGCTTACAATAATCAGTAAAATAAAAAAACACGACGGTCAAAACCCTTCCATTTAAACAAAAGTTGTTCATTGTTAAATATCAGAGTATATAAATATAAAATATATAAATATAAGTAGTTAAATATATAAAAGTATATAAATATTTAAATATAAATACAGAGTTATTACGGTATAGAATCACTTTTAACCAATTAGCGCTTAGAAACAAATGGAGATCTCTCATTCATTGGAGATCAAATTTTTCCCTAGTTTTTATTGGCTAAAACAGCTCCTCCCACATACATTTCCACAGAGCATATATGACGAATCACGAATACTATATGCCATTTTAAGGCTCTTTAAAATACTGACATGAACCAAATAGGTGGTAACAACTAAGTATTTTTTAAATTTTATACCAAATAAAGAAGTTGATTTACTCAGTTAAAAGAAAAATGTGTCAAAATAATATTTCATTATTCACGGACATTTAGGACAGTTCCATTTTCCGTCCGATCCGCAGTTCACAATTCCTTTTTCTTTCTTTGGCGTTGTTTGGCCTACTTGTTTACATTTGTATATAATATCGAATATAGTACCAGTAGACCTACAAAAGAATTAACAGAAGTATGTGCGTAGAAAAACTTGATGGACTTTTGTATCTGTTATGCATTAAAAATCTGTGGTTTAAAAATATATTCTTAAATACTTCGCTATCTATGATATCAACAGAAACCAGGATATTCACGATTTTACCGAGTCATTGCGGTGTTCAGGAGGCCATGTGAAACTCAACACATGGACGGTTAAAAAAATACATGGATTTAAAAAAAATTAAAAAAACGGAAATTTAGAAAAAAATTTAAAACAAATACTGCAAAATAAGTTTGTAATTAATGTTTTGCTTATAAAACCAGGAGCTTGTCTACTTAGCTTTTCCTAAGTAATTGTTTTTGTCTCTTCATGCAGCTCTAGCTCCATAATTATTTATATACTATTATAATAAATTAATAACTTGTATAATAGTTTTATTACTTTGGGTTAATCTAGTTATATTAAACTACTTTTATTTTTATGTTTGAACTCCAGTATTACTTGTCAAATTTATATGCAAATTTTTGTATATCAAAGTTTTATACCGTTTTTTACGCAAAATATCTGTTTTTTTTTGTTTCTCGCTACAAGAAAAAAATTTTCTTTGGCTGTTTGCGTTAAATTAATATAAGTGTAAATTTAAGTTTATTTTTATATAACATTATTATTTTTTTGTATATTCGAAATGGATGGTTGGCAATGGAAGTTGCTTTACAACGCCTACAACCTAGGAGAAGTAAAAAAACCGGTAAATAAAGAGACGGACAACAGGTAAAAGTGTGTTTGTTTTTAAGTTTAAGTTTAATTAATCTTAATTATTAATTCGCGTGTAAAATTATTATTATTGTGTAGATGCGCGTTACCCTATAAACTGAGGCGTCTGTATTCGCTGATGAGCCCCGCTTTCGCCTTGGGTTATTGGAGATAAAATAGGTTCCAAAATCAAGGGCAAAACGTATTTTTTCATCACATGTTTAAATTTATAGTTTTAATGCGCGTTTATAGTAAGTCTTTTATTTCATATATTATTATTTTTTGGTGGTTAATAATTTTATTCTATATTGTTGTTATAGTAAAAAGGTGTTGGGTTATTTTTACGTTCTTCCCACTTTTTTGCTTTCTTTTTTATTAAATTCCTGCGTGTAGCCGGTGAGCGTGACTGCTAAAGTCTCTCCTGGTTTTTTTTTTATTAAAATTTTTTAAAAAAGCGTGGATTAAACAACACATCCAACCGCAGCCAACGCACCCTCCGTGTGTGTGTGTGTGTGTGTGTGTGTGTGTGTGTGTGTGTGTGTGTGTGTGTGTGTGTGTGTGTGTGTGTGTGTGTGTGTGTGTGTGTGTGTGTGTGTGTGTGTGTGTGTGTGTGTGTGTGTGTGTGTGTGTGTGTGTGTGTGTGTGTGTGTGTGTGTGTAGTTATGAAATGATCTGCGCATGGCTACATAAATGACATTACAATTTATCTAGCTGTACGCAGTTTCTTTCATATTTTTTGCGCATGAAAAAAAATACAGTGGTGGCCGAATTTAAGTCAGTTACTCTAAAACAAAATTAGTACGTCACTGGAGTTTTCTGTGTGTGGTTATAATGATATTATGTGCGTGTGGTTCTATTATAAATGCAACATGCTAATATATTTGTATGTATTATATATTAGGAAAATGAAATTTTTAAATAAAAGTTGATTTGTATCTGTACTTTTAAATTCTGAAAGATTTAAAATAAAGTGGAACTGAGGGAACGACTTTAACCATTTACAAGATTTCAAAAAAGTCTCATAAATGAGCAAACTTTCACGTACATTAAAAAAGATTTATGCGAAAATTATATTAGTGTGCAGTTATTATTCCAATTTACAGTTTATACTTGATCACTAAAATGACTTTTGTATAGATCCGGAGAGGTCCGGAGAATGTCATAAAGAGGTTGAAATTTAAAAAAAAATTGCATGGACATCTTAAGCCTGGACAAAACATTTTCACTAAAAGGAGAACTTATGGATTTTGGAAAGTGAAATTTTTCGTCTTTGAATTGGCTCGAACTTATGAA
The DNA here is from genome assembly GCA_030248175.1 of Microlaimidae sp. YZB2_3. NCBI lineage: Eukaryota > Metazoa > Nematoda > Chromadorea > Desmodorida > Microlaimidae > Microlaimidae sp. YZB2_3. Next base: position 21,846 of record JASAMX010017200.1, read on the forward strand.
TAAGCGTAATTATCCAATGTAAAACCAAAATGTCATGTTTTTTGGTAAGATTAAGATGGACATCTTAATGCTGGACAATTTTTTTCACTAAAAAGAGGAACGACCTTTCTCCCCAACCAGCAAAAGGATTGGGCTAAATGAGATATCATTGCAAAGCTTACAGACAGGGGAGTGTCACAAAGGGTTAAATTAAAAAAATGCATGGGCATCTTTTGGTTGGACAACACATTTTCACAAAAACAAGGCCCTATGGACAAAGAAAGTTGAAAAAATTTTTATCTTCAAATTGGCTCAAACTTATTACTAAGAGTAATTCATCAATGTGAAGCCAGAATATCATGTTTTTGGAAAAATGAACATGGACATTTTGTGGTGGACAACGTTTTTTTACTAAACCTTCCTCCCCAACCACAGAAAAAATTAGGATAAATAAAGCATTATGGGAAACTTTACAGTTCAGGGAGCACCATAAGGTGGTTGAAATTAGTAAAAAATTAACACGGACATCTTTATGCTGGACAACATATTTTCGCCAAAAGAGGGAAAGACCCTTCTCTCCAACTAAAATTAGAGTGAGTAACTGAGGTATCACTGTAAAGCTTACAGTCACGGGAATGGCATAAAAGGGTTAAATTTTAAAAAAAAATTGTAAATGAATATAAAAAATGCGGGAAAAATTATTTGTCAGCCGTATGGCTGACACGGGCTTTATATTCATTATTAATAACCATTTGAAGATCTAAATAATTGACTGTTTTCTCCGAAACTCTTGTATCGGAAAGCGGCAGGTCATTAGGATAAATATCTTTACATATTTGATAAAAATTATTAAAATTAAAGCTAAGCAGATCGTCTATGTATCTAAATGTATATTTAGTTTTAATTCTTTTTCTAGCATTGGATTTTAGATAACTAAATTCTATAAAAGATAAGGTAAGATCTGCAATTTGTGAGAATGGGGAGCTATTTAAACCCATAGGAATACCTGAGCATTGCCAAAATATCTCGTTAGCAAATAAAATATAAGAATTTTTAACAACGAAATTGATTAATACTAATATTTGATATTTTGTGAAAATTTTAAGTTTTACAAATATTTGGTTTACAAAAAAGTTTTGAAAAAAATATTCTATGAAATTACTCTTTATTTATTCACAAAATTCAATACCGTAGAGCTCCAGAGCTCCACAGCCTCTGCATCTGCGGAGCTTCGAAAAGGGAAACTCCGCTCCGAGCTTCGGCTTCATAAACATCTCTATTATAAACTCTTTTTTTTCACAAGAATTCAATTTTCAAGTAAAATAGAACACAGGAAACGTTTATAAGGTCTATGGTTTTATTAATTTATTCTTCTTTTTTTTTACCCAAGATAGAGCATAAAAACTAAAATATTTGAGATGTTTTTTAATAGACCCTTATGGTGGCGCTCGACACTAACGGTTGGAAGTTTAAAATACACACATATACAAATCGAGCGTCCAAAGTCGGGTGAATAAAACATGCTGAAAATATGCTATAAATAGTTATTGTATATTAAACTAAATACTAAAGATAAATTCTATCAGGGTGAAAATAGATGAGTGGTAAAGTAACCACTCGTTTTTTGAGAAAATATCACGTGCAGAAAAACACATGACGCAACTAAATAATAATTGGTTACATAACCGCTGAAAACTTTTTTTTAATTTTTTTCTCGCGAATTTATTGTTTATTTCTTCCTGGCGCAGAACGGTTACGTCTTTGATTTCAGCCTGGAAGACTTTAGCTTTAGTAAATTAAACTAAACAAAAAAAATTATTTATATAATATGTTTCCTGCAAAAATATGCTGCAATATTTATGTTTTTATTGTTTTATGGTATTTTTATACAAATATTTAAATAAATTCTAAAACTTTAAAAACATGCAAAAAAAGCTGTGAAAAATAATTAAAACAATGTAAGGTTATAACAAATATTAAAGATGTTTTTATTTAAAAAAACTTTACAGGAAAAATTGATGACAAAAAAAAACTTTATTTTTCCTAATAGAAAACGAAAGGAAAAGTGAAACCGAAAAACCACAGAGTTTTTTAGGGGGAGGAAAAAGATATTTATAGCTAAACAA
>JASAMX010017201.1:0-19663 GCA_030248175.1 Microlaimidae sp. YZB2_3
CCCGGAAATATGGAGAATCTGAAGCTTTTTGCACCCTCTCTCCTCTCCGCCATTGTTTCGCCAGTTTTTTATAAAAAGTAAATCGCAGTTTTTTTAAGTAGGTAGTAATTTTAGTTGTTTTAGGCGGGTGGAAAATTGGGTACGGCTTCGGAAAAGGGAACTGTGATCCGGGTGTTCGCCATCCCGGGCGGGGAGCGTCTCTTCGAGTTCAGGCGCGGCGTCAAACGCTGCGTGGACATCAACTCCTTGGCCTTCTCCGCGGACTCTCTCTTCCTCGCCTCTTCCAGCAACACGGAGACCGTGCACATATTCAAACTGGAACATCACGCCGGCGACAAGGTTAATTCCGACCGGTGATTACACGCACTCGTGTTATTAATAGCGAGATTATATAAGACAAGAGCATGTCCGACTGTACAGTAATTTTTTGAACAAAGTTTTGTTGGAAAATTCGCACTTGCAAACGCTTGTGCGACTTTTCTTGGAATAATCCGCCATTTTCTGCTAGTTTTCCAGAGCTGCGATTTTTACCAGTGTTAGTTTTTTTGCAGTAGAGATTGCGACTTTTTTTGTACTCAATACTGCTTTATTCGCACTGCGATTATTTTAGCAATGCAAGTCTGGCCGCACAACAAAAAATACAGACGCTGGTAGTTATTTTCAATCAAATAAAACACTTGGAAACTTGTTTTATTTAATTTAAAAACGTAGGAAATGTCATTTTGTTTTATTAAATCTAAAAAGTTTTCACATCTTAACGTCAAATAAACGATTTTTATGCATATACACACAAAATTTTTGCTTCGCTTTGTTTTTATTTTTTTGTTGTGCTACCAGACTCGCAGTGCTAAAATAATCGCAGTGCAAAGAAAGTAGTATTGAGTGAAAAAGAAGTCGCAGTCCCTACTGCAAGAAAACTAACACTGTGTAAAAAATCGCAGCTCTGGAAAACTAGCAGAAAATGGCGGATTTTTGCTAGAAAAATTGCAAAAACGTTTACAACACAAGTGCGACTTTTCTAGCAAAATTTTGGTCAACAATTTAGTGTACAGTCGGACATTCTTTTGTGTTATATATTCTTGTTAATAGTAACGAACGCCTTTATATACACAATCCTTAACAGTGTTTGAAAGTAAGGTGCGAATAAAGACGATGGGGTGAGATTTAATTTCGCACAGTTTTAGTTAGATCTTACAATAATATCTCTTCTGTTTTCCCCTTGAATATACTAAGTAACAATGCCAACTAACGCTGAGTTTTAAAAATATAGGTTTTGTAATGAACAGAAGACACCGAAATAGTATTTTTATGTTTTTTTTTTAAGATAAAAAACTTCTGTTCAATTTTGCTATACCATAAAATTTTTCATTTTAACTACAAAAATATTTTTGTATTTAATTAAGAGCCTTATTTATTTAAGTCGTTTATTACTATGTGAGCGAATAAAACTGAAACGATTTGGGGCCTAAGGGGTGCTCAAACCTCCTTTTAATTTACAACAGGTAAAGACCAAAATGTCAAAATAATCAAAGGTAATGTTACATTGCACCACATCGCTAGTTGATATTAATTAATTTTAATTTTATAAAGATTGTTAATTGAAAAAACTTTTTACAGTTTTAGAAACAAAAAAAAGCAGTTTGGAGGAGCAACTGACCTAATTTCTACAGAGGCTTAATTTGACCGTCAATTGTTTGTTACTTTTTCTGTAAGAAAAATAATCAAAATTTCATTAGGAACTTTATATTATTTTAATGAACTTTGTCAAAATAGATCGTTAAAATTAATTTTATAGTAATATAATTATTATTTAGATATAGATAAAAAAAACTTCCATAAATTTTTATGTGTAGCCAATTTTAGTGAATGGTCAAAATTCAAGCATGGCCTTGGCGGAAATTATATCAATTACCTAACCAAAAAAATGTGAAAGTTTTTATTGCAATTACTTGGAGTAAAATGCTTTAAATTCGGTCAGTCTTAATATCGGCAACCGGTTCATATTTTTGCTATGAGCATCATAGGTGAGAACGGTCGCGGAAGCTAGGGGGGTGGTTCTGGTTACCCGGGGTAAATCGAATTTTAAATTCTAGGAGTCCGCCCCCCCCCTTAGCTTTTTAGGGGGGTCGACCCGGGGGATAAACGCCGTTCCATACCCGCATCCGAGGTAACTTCTTTCTCCGGAAAAGTAGTCTTCCCTAATTGGTCAGCCAAGGAAAAGAAATTTAGATTAATTTTGCGTTCGTAGGCTTTGAAATAAAGTGTTTCGAACGTTAAAACAGTGCAGGTTATATACACTATGCCACTTAAATCTTTTAACTTTAACAATTTTTCCACAAATTTAAATGAGGATTTTCGTAATTTATAAGCTTATTTCTTTAAAGTTATTAAATTTGTAATTATATTAGGACTAGTAGTGCAGTAGGCGGAGCTCCTGTGACCTATAGAGTCCCGAAGTCTACCCTGTTTTGGTATTATTCAGTTGAAAAACTATGTAATAATTTTAATTTTATGAGTTTCTTTTTTATTTTGAAAAAGCTTAAGCAACAAAAGTTACATTTTGAGCATATTTAAAATCGTTTCAAATGTGTGTAAAATGTGGCAGCCGCGTACGTTAAATTAGTCACATAAACAGGACGAAGCTCTAGATTTCCTTGTTTTTGAAGATATATCATAAGCATATTCTCAAATACTGTATCGTCAATATTAAAGTAAAACTTGTAACAATTCATTCAGAAAACACAATACGATAGTTCATTTTTAAGCTCGTTTTAATGTAATTTATAACAGTGAAATGCATCAATTTAAATTTTTATAGTCTTAATATGTTTTTTGCACGCACTGTTTGTGTTCTGTTTTGCATTGAACAGCAAATTAAGAAGAACTTTTTCAAAAAAAAAACAAAAAGTAACTACTAGATACTGTAATAACTCAATATAAAATTCTTTATATCTCTGTAAAATTTCATACGGCAAATACAACCGTTCCATATGAACTTGGAACCGAAAATTTGAAAATTTTGGTCTGGGGCTTTAAAGAGAAGCTTATTATTATTTTTTACTTCCTAAGCCAGGAACACACAAAAGCAAGTATACACCGCACTGTACTTGTATGACCCAATAAGCAAAACTGAATATTTTTTAATACTACCCATTCATTTCCAACCTCAAAAAAATTCATGACTTCCTGAAATTTGTAAAAAGAACATATATATACTCCAATAAAGCGGGAGGAGGTATTTCCAGACCGTGCACAGGTCTGGGTCTCGGTGTCGGCAGTTTCAAGATTTTTGGGGGTAAGTAAGGAGGTATATAAGTAAACCCATCCTATCCAACCCGTTCTCCTGCCCGCCTATGCCCTTAACGCCGTTTAAATTCAAGTTTTTCAGCGTGTCTTAGTACCATAAATTGTTTTTTTGGCAATATAAGTCGTAAGTAACGCTAAAATTACCTAAAGTGCCTAAAATCTTCTCGAGGGGCGAGGGGGGGTCAGATTTCAAATTCTTTGAGGGGCGTCAGGGGTAAAAAATTCGGAAATTTGGGGGGAGGGTAGCCCCCCTAGATTTTCGTCTAGGGGTCCCAAAATTTCGAGGCTAGGGGGGTTTACCCCACCCTGCCCCCCTTTTCTCACCTATGATGAGCATAGTTATGAAATGAACTGTGTATGGATAGATCGATGACATGACGATTTATTCAGCACGACAGTTCATTTCAAAATTTTACGCATGGCAAAAATAACAGCCGGTGGCCGAAATGAATGCCTGACCGACTTTTAGTCAAGTACCCTACTAATTTGACAAAAAATTATTAAAAAACTCGCTTTGTCAAATGTTTTAGTTTTTATACTAGTTTCCTAATTTACCATTAAAATTTTTAAGAATGCAATGTTTCAAATTTCCATCAGGTTCGCAACGAAGTCTAGGGTCTGAGTCTGACGAAATAAAAAAACCCTGGGCAGAAATAGTGAGTTGTAGTGTCGAATTCCTCCGCGTAATCACTGCGAACCAGGTGGAACACAAGGAACCGGAGTCGAGTGCGGGCGGCGGGGCCGCGGGCTGGCTGGACTACGTGTCCAAGACTGCGACCAGCTATCTGCCCACCCAGGTCAGCGACATGCTGCAGCAGGATCGCTCCTTCGCCACCGCCAAACTCCCGCACATCGGTGCTCGCAACGTTATCGCCTTCGCCAACAACCCGAAGAACCCCGCGGGGGCCCGTCTCCTCACCGCCTCCCTGGACGGCTACTTGTACGTCTACGGACTGGACACAGTGGAGGGTGGGACCTGCAACCTGCTCAAGCAGCACCGTTTCGCAACAACCCAGCCCCTCAGCCGGCCACAGATCGTCTCGGCGCCCGGGGCCGCGGGACCGGCCGCGGAGAAATCGTCAGGGCAGAGCTACGCGGGCGCAGTGGAACCTCACGGAACCAGGAGCAAGCTGGAGACAGCGGAACCCCGAGCCGAAGATGACATGGACAATTTGAAACTGGACGACAGTCGAGAGTTCCCCCCGATGACACACAATGCGGCTGATTAGGAGATCCATGGGAAGAAGCAAAAGGTAAAATTATAACGAATTTCCGCTTTATACCAAACATAAATGCAGACCTGTGTGCCCCCCCCGGGGTTAAAACGGGGGGGGGGCAATTCCAAAATGGGGGGGGGCACGGGCGGGCAACTTTTTTGAAATGGGGGGGCAAGCAAGGGGGAAAGAAAAAAAAAGAGAAGAAAGAAGGAAAAAGGGGCAAAAAAAGCGAAAATAAGGTAAAGATAGGTGTAAAATGGCTTAAAATACATTGAAATAGGCTAAAAACTGCAAAAAATTCGCGATGATGGCGTCATCATAGGTAAAAAATGGCGTCATAATTTTAGGGTACTTTTTCATTTTTTGGCGGGGGGCAATAAAACGGGATGGCATTTCCAGACCGTGCACAGGTCTGTAAATGTGCATGGTTCGGCAAGTTAAAGTGGGTGGCTACCCGGGGTAAATGATGTCTTTTCGAAAGCTATGAAGGGGGTATAATACCAAAGCGACGTCATTGGCTCCTAGAAGTTCGCTGTGGTGTCTAAACATTTGGGTCTATGCGCTAGATTAGGTTAGTGCTTAAAATTTTGCCTGAAAAGTGTAATTTTGTGAAAAAAAATTTTGATTCAGCAATAATAAAACGAAATTCTATGTGTAAGTTTTCTCCTTATCAGGGGTGTAGACAGGATTTTGGAAAGGGGATGCACTCCATGCAAATTTTTCAAAAAGGGGGCTTCCGGGGGGTTGTACTTCAAATTTTCAATATACCGTTAAAAAACATTAAAAAGGGGTAAAAGTTTTTTGCGCTTCGCACGAAGTGATTATTTCTGTGTTATTTGCTTTGTTTCTTAAGTTAAGCTCGAAACATTTTAGGCTTTAAAAAGTATAACATTAAAAATCGTGCGACAACACAATAAATTTTTGAAAAATTATTGAAATTCATCAGAAACATCACTTAAAAGTTGTACGAAATTGTATAAATGTCGAGCGCTGAACGAAACGTGAGGAAATTTTAAAAAATTATTCTCTCGGGGGACCCCTAAATTTTTACCTGCGCCGGCCCAAACGGGGTGGGAGGAGGTTTAACCCCCCCTGAACGTACGTGAAAAAAGGTAACAATTCCTCTTTATTGAAAGTATTTTCCCTAATAAATAATGAGTAGTGCATATTTCTACGGGTTTTAAAAAAATTCCGTTGCAATCTGATTTTTAATATTAATCACTTCAACTACTGCCAATAATATAATAAATGTGCACTTTATAATCGTGGTATTTTTGCCTTTTTCACACTCATTATTAATTTTTTATGGAAATATTTCTGTATTTCACGAGATCTCGTATGCCAAAAAAAAGCGATTTTCCATACTTAAGAAAACTGTCCGGAGAGACCTTAAAGTTATTAAGAAGTAAGATTACAAGTTTGAAGGTTTCATAATAGGATTTTTTTAAAAATTCCTCGCACTTTACTTCGCTCGGCGCTAATTCAATGTTCGCTTTGTTAAAAAGGTACCGCACCAATTTTTTTCTTAATGAAATTTTTGCTTTATATTTTTTTACTTATATTATCAAAACTAATAAGAAAAGGTGAAGTATAAAGTCCTTTGTAATGTTTAAAATTTCGACGCCCTTCTTAGACTCCCTGTTTTCGAAATTTTCTTTAGGTTGAGACACACCCCTACCAATGGGTGGGCAGGGGGGTAATACCGCCCCCCCCCCCCAATCCCGATTATAGCCAGTGACGTGCCCAGGGGAGGGCGGGGGAAGCGGCCGCCCCCCCCCCCGAAATCCGGCGAAGCCGGATTTTTTCGTAAGGGGGGACCCTTACGTTTTTTGAATTTTGGGAGAGAAAATTTTTTTTCTTAAATATTAATACAGAAACTTTCCTGATGCCTTCCAAAAGCATATTAATAGTCAAAAAACCAAATTTTCCCCGCTTCGCGGGTAGTTTAAATTGACTATTTATTTCCGTTTTTCAATTTCAAATCGATTTTGCCGCTCAATAGTTAAGGCATACATGTTAAATAAAACTACTATTAACACTATTAACCTTTTATTAACGTTTTAAACACATGTTTTAAATGGATAGGAATAAAAAAACCTTAAATTTTGTTTTAATTATCATCTGGAATTAAAATTTCTAGTGTATTTTAGCACCTTAAATTAAAAATTTTCTCCCCCGGGGGGCATTCTGCCCCCCGGACCCCCCTGACAAGGGGCTCTGCCCCTTGACCTCGCTGGGGGGCTCTCGCCCCCCAAACCCCCCATTTCTGGGGGGCTGCCACCCCCCAGACCCCCCTTAGGGTTGGTATGTACCCCCCTAGACCGCCCCCCCCAAATGAAATCCTGGGCACGCCACTGATTATAGCCGACACCCTTTCTAAAATTTGGAGGTACCCCAGACACCCCCCACCTTTAATTTGGGGGTCCCAGTACTAAAAACTCTAAAAATGGGGTATTTGAGGTATACCCCCCAAAAAAATTTTAATTTCAAAGTCGGGTATAGCCCCCCAAAATCCGGGAGGCAGCCCACCTATGCTTTTACTCTGTCCCCTTTCCCCTCCTCGCGTTTCGAAAATCTTGGCTACGCCCATGTTCATAGATCATAGCTAGATATAGATTATGGATTTTAATCGAGTTAAAAGCAATATAGATTTTAATCTAGTAAAAACAATACAGATTTTAATCTAGTTTACATTTTATTTATGTTATGTTTAGATCAATCTATTAAACACCATCCTTGTCTTCAAATGTTTTGCGTAATATTTGTATTCTGTGGTATGGTACAGCAGTCAAAAATGCTGTTAGAATCATCCTGTTTGCTGGATTCAAACAGATAAAACAATTAAGTTACTTTTAAATAAAATGCTATAATGATGTTAAAAATATATTTTGTACTAAATTGTGTGTTAATATTCGGCCGCCATGATACTGTATACAAATTAAAAAAATTGGGGACAAATTTTTACAGTGCTGCGGTCGGTTCGTCGTAATGGTTAGCTAGTGTAAAAGTAAAACCATATTGATTTTTAGATCGTTACTAAGCTTTATGATTTAAATTAAATTCACACAATGTTTATAGTGTAACAAAATTTCCGCGTAAATAGTGTAGTTAAATATCTTATTTTGAGAACTTAATTAATAACATCAAAAATTATTCTATATTACTAAATTATAAGTTTTTAACTAACACGGGCACGTCGCAAAGCTTTCAAGATGTACATCAAAGCTAAAACCCCTGAAACACGCAGGTTGCGAAAAACAGAATATAATCACGCGTCAGCCAGAGCTCGAAAATGCCAGCTTACAACATTACGTAAAAAAATGGAAAATCCTAACGCTTCTATTAACGTTTCTAATAATAATTTTCCACAACACTATTGCCACAGTTTTGTTCTAGTTATAGCTAACCATCCGTTTTTCTAATAGCACTTAGGTGCTGCTGCCAGAGAGAGGTGAATTGGTGTGCGTTATGCGACCAACACCTCTGGCGGCAGCCTGCCACAAAACCACAAATTGATTACTTTAGTAATCTTAAAAGAATAATTAATTTTAGCTAAAGTTTCAGAAAAAAATGTGCATTTAAATAAGACTTGACTATATTTCGCCAAAAGTGGTAAATTTATGCAAGACTTATATTAATTTCGTAACATTGCGTATCTACATAGACTTATGTTATTAAGATTTACCATTCTGTTTATATTAAATTTTAATAAAATGCACATCTTTAATTTCAAAATAAGATCCATAATAATGAACTATTTTAATTTTTTAATATCTATGTGCATTATTTTACGGTAACGTGTATTTTAGTTTCCAAATTATTGAGTTAAAAATGTGATTATTTATTGTTTGTATTTTGGTGAGTGTCGTTATAATTTAATTACAATAAAACTTTTTTATGATTGTATAATTTTTTAAACAAAAGTACTTTCCATCAAATCTCACAGCCCAACTATCTCACAACTTAAAAGTCAAGAAACTAATGTATTTACAACTAAATTAGTTGTAAATACAATAGTTTATAGTTATAAATACAAAGGTTTACGATTTATAGTAGGCTTCAAAAGGCTCAGAGGTGTAGCACGCAGTCGAATTTTTTGTCTTTTTTTGAAAATAAAAATTTTGTTCTGCTTAGAAAAAAAACTTTTGTGTAATAAAAAAAAGTTTTTTTTACTCACAAAGTGCTTAAATTATAAAATGTGACTATTCATTACATAAACCAAATAATTAACAATAAAAATTTTGATTTTTATTTGAAAAAAATTGACCAAAATTACAAATTCTGCTCAATTTTTCGCCTGCCCCGGCCCCGGCATCAGCAAAAATTCTGCCCCGGTCGATCACTATCTACAACTCATTCTTTGCGTGATAAAAGGTGCTAATGTTAGTGCAATATGTTTACAGAATTACTGTCTGAACCCGTTGGAATTTTTTTCGTCCAAAAAACTGCAAATCCGTAAAAAGGATTCCACGTCAGTGCTGCTCAGTGTTAAACTCCGCGCGCATCGCCGTCGAGACGCGGCGTTTAACAAACTGCGGCAGTGGCGCGGAATCACTTCTGCGTAGGGATCGACCGGGGCCCCGCTTGTCCCGGTGTCGCATGATATTTTCGCCCCCCCTATTTATCGCCGGCCGGCGATTTCCTCATAGCGCGATGCCATGATATTTTCGCCCCCCGGCGAATCTATCATGGATTTGAGCCATTATATTTCCCCCCCCGGCGATTTCCTCATAGGCTGAGCCATGATATTTTCGCCCCCCTCATTATATTTTCGCCCCCTATAATTTTCATTTTAATAATGAGCGTTTCTTAGTTTTATGGTGTTTTTTGTAACAAAGTTCTTTTTTTTGCATTTAAATGCATTTTTTATATAATTTTTACAAAATAATGGGTAAATCAATACTTTTCGTGCGTAAATCAATATTCAATGCAAAAATTTCTACACCATTATTTCATGTTTTTTTTTGAAAAAACTTTTTGAATGCTTTAGAATAAAAATTATCAAAGACACACCGGATTATAGTTTTATTATAAGGCGTAAAATATTACAGAATGAATAAGGTCATTATTTTATTATTGAAAACAATACATTTTATTCCGTGGTTTTTTAATAAACTTTGTTGGGCGACTTAGTCACGTGCGTTGAATCGTTAATCAGATATAATTTAGCTTATATTTTAGTTTTAACCAAAATTTATAACATAAAAATAAAAGAAAAACATGTGACTTTATATAGTGATGTTTTTTGATCTCTGAGCTCCATAGAAGAACTTACCTTTTGGAACTCCAGATCTTCTAAAACAATAAAAAATAGTCTTAAATATATATAAAAATAACTGAAGAAATATTTTAAGCTTAAATAAGCCGAAGCAAAGCTACTGTTTTCAAGGCTTGGGTAGTCCAATAGTGATTTTTTTCGGAGCTCCGATTTTAAGAGCTCCAGAGATTGCGGATCTCTATTTTATTACTTTTATTTTTAACTAATTAAAAACTGATGCCATGGATTATTTTGTGAAAATTTTTTGTTGAAAATTATTTTTTTCCAAAACTTTTTTAAAACAATAAAAATTATTAGTTGCTCTAAAACCAAAGCTTAAAAAAGCAAAAACAACAGGATATCTACATTAGAACTTTCTAAATATTTTTTTTCTAAACATATTTAGTGTTGTTCTGGATTATTCTCTTAAATCATGCTCCGCAGTTTTAGCTATTAAAAAAGATAGTTTCTTTCGCCTTTTAAATAAGTATTTAAAATTTATTTAGCTTTGAACTATGTTTTAATAGTTTTTGTGACTAATTAAATGGTTTTATTATTTTTTTGAAAGAAAAGTTCACAAAAAAATTTTAAATGTAAGGCTTTACTCTTTCAAAAAAATAACACATACAAATAAACAATAGCTTTAAGGTTCCTGGGAATGTGTGGTGTTGCAACCCTCCAATATCATGCTTTGGAGCTCCGGTCATTTAAAGAGGAGGAAGCTCCGAAGCTCAGCCCGTTAAATGAGCGATTTTAGATCTATTCAAGCTTTAATTAAATTTTAAATAATATTATATGCAATATTAAGACTATTTTTATTGTTTTAAAAAAGTTTTGGAAAAAATAATTTTCAACAAAAAATTTTCACAAAATAATCCATGGCATCAGTTTTTAATTAGTTAAAAATAAAAGTAATAAAAAATAGAGATCCGGAATCCTCTGGAGCTCTTAAAATCGGAGCTCCGAAAAAAATCACTATTGGGAATGATCCGAAGCCTTGAAAACAGTAGCTTTGCTTCGGCTTATTTAAGCTTAAAATATTTCTTCAGTTATTTTTATATATATTTAAGACTATTTTTTATTGTTTTAGAAATGAGTTTCCAAAAGGAATACTATATGGAGCTCAGAGATCAAAAAACATCACTATATAAAGTCACATTTTTTCTTTTTTATTTTTATGTATAAATTTTGTAAAACAAAATATAAGCAAATTATATCATTAACGATTCAACGCACTGACTAATCCCCAACAAATTTCTAAAAAACCACAAAAAATATAAAAAATAATGACCTTATTCATTCTGTAATATTTTACGCCTTATAATGAAACTATAATCCGGTGTGTCTTTGATAATTTTTATTCTAAAGCATTCAAAAAGTTTTTTCAAAAAAAAAACATGAAATAATTGTGTAGAAATTTTTGCATTGAATATTGATATACGCACAAAAAGTATTGATTTACCCATTATTTTGTAAAAATTATATAAAAAATGCATTTAAATGCAAAAAAAAGAACTTTGTTTACAAAAAACACCATACTAAGAACGCTCATTATTAAAATGAAAATTATAGGGGCGAAATCTATAATGAGGCGAAAATTGCTCGTGGCTCGTATAAAGGCCGCAGGACAAAATAATGGCTCAAATCATGATAGATTCGGCGGGGGGCAAAATATCATGGCATCGCGCTATGAGGAAATCGCCGGGCCGGGCGATAAATGCGGGGCGAAAAGTAGTCGTGCGACACCCGGGACAAGCGGGGCCCAGGTCGATCCCTACGCAGAACCATTCCCGCGCCACTGCCGTATTTTGCTAAACGCCGCGTCTCGACGGCGATGCGCGCAGATTAACACTGAGCAGCACTGACGTGGAATACTTTTTACGGATTTGCAGTTTTTTGGACGGAAAAAATTCCAAACAGGTTAGACAGCTAATTTGATTCTGAGACATATTGCATTAACGTTACGCACCTTTTCTGGCGCAAAAAGAATGAGATTTGCAGATAATGATCAACCGGGCAGAATTTTTGCTGATGCCGGGGCGGGGGCAGGCGAAAATTGGGCAGAATTTGTGAGTTGCATACTCAATTTTTTTTTCAAATAAAAATCAAAAATTTTTATTGTTAAAATATTTCGTTTTTATGTAAGATGAATAGTCACATTTTATAATTTAAGCACTTTGTGTGAGTAAAAAAAAACTTTTTTCGTACACGAAAAGTTTTTTTCAGCAGAACAAAAATTTTTATTTTCAAAAAAAACAAAAAATTCGACTGCGTGCTACACACCTCTGAGCCTTTTGAAGTCTACTATAAAATGGCATAAACCTTTGTATTTTATAACTATTAAACTACAGACTACAATTATTTAGTTGTAAATACATTAGGTTTCTGCTTTTTTAGTCTGAATAGTGGGTTGTGATTTGATGGAAATTACTTTTGTTTTGAAAAAAATTATACAATCATAAAAAGTTTTTTATTGTAATTAAATTATAACGACACTACCAAAATACAAACAATAAATAGGTCACATTTTTGACTCAATAATTTTGAAACTAAAATACAGCGTTACTAAAATAATGCACATAAATTGTAAAAAATTAGAAATAGTTCAGTTTATTATGGATCTTATTTTGGGAAATTTAAAGAATATACATTTTTTATTGAAAATTAATATAAAACAGAATGATAAATATTTTTAAACGATGTATAGTCTATGTCAATACACAAATGTACAAAAATTAATATAAGTCTTGCATAAATGTTACCGTTTTTGGGCGAAAATTTTAGTGCAAGTCTTATTTAAATGCACATTTTTTCTGAAACTTTAGCTAAAATTAATTATTCTTTTAAGATTACTGGGAGTAAGAATCAATTTGTGGTTTGCTGGCAGGCCAGAGGTGTTGGTCGCGTACGCACGCCGCGCAATTCCACCTCTCTGCTGTCAGGCAGCGCCTAACTGTATTCAAAAAGACGGATAGTTTGCGTATCGCTTTTTCAAACAAAAAGTATCCACAGTGGCAATCATGTTATGGAAAAAATATATTTATTAGAAACGTTAATAGCAAGCGTTAAGATTTTTCCCATTTTTTTTACGTAATGTTGTAAGCTGGCATTTTGGTTTGATTTCATATGTAAATTTGTGCTACTGTTATCCTTTTCGCATACCTGCGTTAGCTTTTATATAGCATCTTGAAACTTTGCGAAGCGCTTCATCCGTGTTAGTTAAAAACTTATAATTTAGTAATATAGAATAATTTTTGATGTTATTAATTAAGATTCTCAATAATATTTGACTACGCTATTTATGCGGAAATTTTATTACACTATAGAAGTCATTTATATGAATTTAATTTAAAATCATAAAGCTTTGGTAGTTAAATTATAAAAAAAAAATATGATATTACCCTTTTACACTAGGCTAACCTACGAGACGAGAAAACTTACAGACCGCACCACCTCTAAAAATTTTCCTCCCCCAAATTTTCAATTTGTACATACAGTATCATGGCAGCAAAATATTTTGACACACAATTTAGGTTACAAAAATATATTTTTAACATCAGTATAGCGATTCTTGAAGTAACTAATTGATTTTATCTGTTTGGAATCCAGCAAAACAGAATGAGTCTTAACAGCATTTTTGACTGCTGTACATATACCACAGAATACAAAATGTATTACGCAAAACATTTAAAGATATCAGGATGGTGTTTAATAGATTAATCTAAACATAACATAAATAAAATGTAAACTGGGGTAAGAAAATCTGTATCCTGTTTTTCCTAGATTAAAAATCTTATTGCTTTTTTTAGGTTTTTGGATTGAGATTGATATTATATCTAGCTATGATCTGGAACACAACCCTACAACTCAAAAGGTGAAAGGGGACAAGTAAAAGCATTGGGTGGGCTGCCTCCGGATTTTGGGGGTCCCCAAACTGAAATTGAATTTTTTTTTTTGGGGGTCATACCTCAAATACCCCATTTAGAGTTTTTAGTACTGGGACCCCCAAAATTGGAGGTGCAATATATAATTACTAAAATTTGAAAAAGTGGGGTGTGGTGGCGGGCGCCTGTAATCCCAGCGTTGGGGCGTGCTGGGGGTGGTGCGGCGTGAGCCTAAGGGGGCGGGGGGGGTGGCAGCCCCCCAGAAAATGGGAGTTTTAAGGCGAGAAGCCCCAAAGCGAGGTCAAGGGGCGGATATCCGGGTCCGGGGGGGGCCGGAAAAAAATGCTCCCCGGGAGAAAAAATTTTTAGTTTGAGGTGCTAAAAATACACTAAAAATTTCAATCCCAAAATGGTAATTAAAAACGAAATTTAAGGTTTTTTTATTCCTATCCATTTAAAACATGTGTTTAAAACGTTAATAAAAGGTTCATGGTGTTAAATAGTAGTTTTCTAGCATGTATGTTTTAACTATTAACGGCAAAATAGATTTGAAAATTGAAAAACGGAAAATAATAGTCAATTTCAAACTACCCGCGAAGCGGGGAAAATTTCGTTTTTACGCATAATATGCTTTTGGAAGGCATAAGGAAACTTTCTGTAATGCAAAAAAAAAAAAAAAAAATTTTGCTCTCCCCGAAATTCAAAAAACGTGAGGGGTCCCCCCCCCTTACGAAAAAAATGCAGCTTCTCGCCGGAATTCCGGGGGCGGCCCCCTCGGAGGCGCGCCGTGGTCCTGAGTGAGGGAATTGGGGGGGCGCGGTACCCCCGTGCCCACATGGGGCCAGGTCTCAACCTAGGAGGAAATTCCAAAAACAGGAGTCTGACACGTAGAAATTTTAAACATTACAAAGGACTTTATATTTCACCTTTTCTTGTAGTTTTGATAATATAAGTAAAAAAATGTGGGACAAAAATTTCATTAAAAAAAAAAGATTGGTCGGCTACTTTTTAACAAAGCGAAATTTTTTGAATTAGCGCCAAGACAAAAGTAGAAATGCGAGACTTTAGAAAAATTGTCTACTGAAACCTTCAAACTTGTAATCTTACTTTCTAATAACTTTAAGGTCTCTCCGGACAGTTTTCTTAAGATATGGAAAATCGCTTTTTTTTTGGCATACGAGATACAGTGTAATGCCAAAAATATTTTCATAAAAAATTAATAATAATGAGTGTGAAAAAGGCAGAAATCTGCACGATTATTAGAAGTGCACATTTATTATTATTGGCAGTAGTTTGAAGTGATTAATATTAAAAATCAGTTTGCAGACGGAATTTTTTGAAAGCCGTAAAAATATGCACTACTAATTATTTATTTGCAGAAAATACTTTTTCAATAAAGAAGAATTATTTACCCTTTAAGCATACGAAAAGTTCAGGGGCAGAAAAAAAACCTATTCCCGCCCCGTTTGGGGCGGGCGCAGATTGGAAGTTTTCCGGGTTCCCCAAAAAGAATAATTTTTAAAATTTCCTCACGTTTCGGTTAAGAGCGTCCGACATTTATACAATTTTGCCGTATTTTCAGCTGAGTGCTTCTGAATAGAATTTCAATAATTTTTCAAAAATTTTTTGTGTTGTCGCGCGATTTTTAATGTTATACTTTTTAAAGCCTTAAATGTTTCGAGCTTAACTTAAGAAACAAAGCAAAAATAGCGCGGGAAATGAGTCGCTTCACGCAAAAAACAAACACAACTTTTTACCCCTCTTTAATGTTTTTTTTAACGGTATATTGAAAATTTGAAGTACGACCCCCCGGACCCCCCCTTTTAGAAAACCCTACATGGAGTGCGTCCCTTTTCTTTTTTTTTTCCTACACCCCTGATAAGGAGAAAACTTACACATAGAATTTCGTTTTATTATTGCTGGATGCGAAATTTTTTTTTCACTAAACTACACTTTTTTCAGGCAAAATTTTAAGCATTTAACCTAATCTAGCGCGGTGGTCCTAATGTTTCGACGCCACAGCAAACTTCTAAAGAGCCAATGACGTCGCTTTGGTATTACTACCCCCTTTTTCATAGCTTTCAAAAAGATTTTTTCTTACCCCGGAGTAGCCACCCTTCTTAACTTGCCGAACCATGCACATTTACAGACCTGTGCACCGGTCTGGAAAAAAAAAAAATTTTTTTCTGCCCCCCCGCCAAAAACAAAAAAAACCCTACCCTAAAATTATGACGCCAATTTTTACCTATGGGGCCCCGTGACGCCATCATGCACAAATTTTTTGCTGTTTTTAGCCTACTTCAATGTATTTTAAGCCATTTTACACACCTATCTTTACCTTATTTTCGCTTTTTTTGCCCCTTTTTAGTTCTTCTTCTCTTTTTTCTTTCCCCCTTTGTTTGCTAAACCCCCATTTCAAAAAAGTTGCCCGCCCGTGCCCCCCCCCCGTTTTGGATTGCCCCCCCCGTTTTTAACCCCGGGGGGCGCGCGGTACTGCATTTATGTTTGGTATAAAGCAGAGAATTTGGTTTTATTAATTTTTACCTTTCTCTTCTTCCCATGGATCTCCTAATCAGCAACATTGTGTGTCATCGGGGGGGTCTAGGCGTTCTGTCCGTCCAGTTTCGGATCTGCCCATGTCACCCCCGGCTCGGGGTTCCGCTGTCTCCAGCTTGCTCCTGGTTCCGTGAGGTTCCACTGCGCCCGCGTAGCTCTGCCCTGACGATCCCTCCGCGGCCGGTCCCGCGGCCCCAGGCGCCAAGCACGATCTGTGGCCGGCTCCGGGGCTGGGTTGTTGCGAAACGGTGCTGCTCGAGCAGGTTGGTTCGCGGTCCCGCACCTCCCACTGTGTGCTCCACTCCGTAGACGTCCACCTAGCCGTCCAGGGAGGCGGTGGGGGGAGGGGCCGCCGCGGGGTTCTTCGGGTTGTTGGCGAAGGCGATAACGTTGCGAGCACCGATGTGCGGGAGTTTGGCGGTGGCGAAGGAGCGATCCTGCTGCAGCATGTCGCTGACCTGGGTGGGCAGATAGCTGGTCACAGTCTGGGACGCCTGACTCCAGAGGGCCCAGCAGGCCCGCCGCCCCCACTCGACTCCGGTTCCTTGTGTTCCACCTGGGTCGCAGTCGTTTACACGGGAAGAACTCGACACTCAACTCATTATTTCTGCCCAGGGTTTTTTTATTTCGTCAGACTCAGACCCTAGACTTCGTTGCGAACCTGATGGAAATTTGAAACATTGCATTCTTAAAAATTTTAATGTGGTAAATTAGGAAACTAAGTATAAAAACTAAAACGTTCCCCAACCCAAGCATTTTAATAATTTTTGCCAAACTAGTAGGGTAACTTGACTAAAAGTCGGTTTTTCATTCCCATTTCGGCCACCGGCTGTTGTTTTTGCCATGCAGTTAAAATTTTGAAATGAACTGTCCTGCTGAATAAATCGTCATGTCATCTATTCAGCCATACACAGTTCATTTCATCACTATGCTCATCATCAGGTGAGAAAAGAGGACCACGGTCAGGTAGAGTGCCCTAGCCTAGAAAATTTGGGAGGCCCTAAGACGAAAATCTCGGGGGGCTACCCTCCCCCAAATTTTCCGAATTTTTTACCCCTGACGCCCCTAACAAAGAATTTGAAATCTGACCCCCCCTTTTTTTTTTTTCGCCCCTCAGAGAAGATTTTAGGCACTTTGGGTAATTTTAGCGTTACTTAGGGCTTATATTGCCAAAAAAACAATTTATGGTACTAAGACACGCTGAAAAACTTAAATTTAAACGGCGTTAAGGGCGTAGGCGGGCAGGAGGACGGTTGGATAGGATGGGTTTACTTATATACCTCCTTACTTACCCCGCAGAAAATTGTTGAAGATTTGCCGACACGAGACCCAGACCTGTGCACGGTCTGGAAATACCTCCACCCGTTTTATTGGTATATCTGTGTTATTTTTACAATTTTCAGAAGTCATAAAATTTTTTAAGGGTCTCAAAAGTGAATTGGTAGTATTAAAAATATACGGTTTGCTTATTGGGTCATACGACCAGTGCGGTGTATACTTGCTTTTGTGTGTTCCTGGCTTAGGAAGTAAAAAATAATAATAAGCTTCTCTTTAAAGCCCGACCAAAATTTTCAAATTTTCGGTTCCAAGTTCATATGGAACGGTTGTATTACCGTATAAAATTTACGGAGATATAAAGAATTTTATATTGAGTTATTTAGTATATCATCGTTATTTTTGTTTTTTTTTTTGAAAAAGTTCTTCTTAATTTGCTGTTCAATGCAAAACAGAACACAAACAGTGCGTGCAAAAAAGTATAGACTATAAAAATTTAAATTGATGCATTTCACTGTTATAAATTACATTAAAACAAGCTTAAAAATGAACTATAGTATTGTGTTTTGAATGAATTGTTACTAGTTTTACTTTAATGGTGACGATACGGTGTTTTGAGAATATGCTTATGAATATGTGTTGGGAAACAAAGGAAATCTTAGAGCTTGGTACTAATAATATAGCTAAATTTAACATAAACCAGTTAAAACAGCTCCCACATATGAACTGATCAAAAGTATAATCAAAATGTAATTTATATAGTTTTTATTCTATGAAATGAAAAAAAACTAGTAAGATAAAAATATTAATATGTTATCAACTACTGAATACCAAAACAGGGTAGACCTCAGACACTAATTGGTCACAAGAGCTCCGCCTACTGCACTCCTAGTCCTAATATCAGTACAACCTTAATAGGGGTAAAAAAATAAGCTTATAAATTTAAAAAATCCTCATTTTTTTTGGTGGAAAAAGAAAAGTGAACAGTTAAAAGATTTAAGTGAGGCGGGGTGGTGTGGTCCCCTCGGCTCTGTTTTGGTGGTTCCAAAACACTTAAAAAAAAAGCCTAAAAACGCTGAATTGATCCTGGATTTCATTTTCTGGGCTGGTGGGGAAGAACCTGCTGTTCCGGAGAAAGGAGTTCCCGTCAAATAAGTGAACCCAACTGAGCCTACCCAGACTAGACCCCTAAAAAGCCAACCCCCACCCAAATTTCTAGAATTTCGAAATAGATTTTTGCAAGGTAAGCAAACGGACGCCTCAGCTTCCGCGACCGTTCTCACCTATGATGCTAACATCACAAAATATGAACCCAATTAGATATTAAGACTGACCGAATTTAAGGCATTTTCAACCAAGTAATTGCAATATAAACTTTCAACATTTTCTGGTTAGGTAATTGATATAATTTCCGCCAAGGCCATGCTTGAATTTTGACCATTCATTAAAATTGGCTACACATTACAAAGTTATGGAACTTTTTTTATATATATCTAAATAATAATTATATTACTATAAAATTAATTTTAACGATCTATTTTGAGCAAACACCATTCTAAAATAATATAAAGTTCCTAATGAAATTTTGATTATTTTTCTTACAGAAAAAGTAACAAACAATTGACGGTCAAATTGAGCCTACTATAGAAATTCGGTAGGTTGCTACCTTACAAATTATTTTTTTGTTTCTAAAACTGTAAAAAGTTTTTTGATTAACAATCTTTATAAAATTAAAATTTAATTAATATCAACTAGCTTGATGGTGCAATGTCCCATTATTTTAATTATTTGACATTTTCTGGTCTTTACCTGTTGTAAATTAAAAGGGAGGTTTGAGGCACCCCTTAGGCCCCAAATACGTTTCAGTTTTATTCGCTCACATCGTGATAAACGACTTTTTTAAATAAATAAGGCTCTTAATTAAATACAAAAATATTTTTGTAGTTAAAATGAAAAATTTTATGGTATAGCAAAATTGAACAGAAGTTTTTTTATCTTAAAAAAAAAAACATAAAAATACTATTTCGGTGTCTTTCTGTTCATTACAAAAAACCTATCTTTTTAAAACTTACCGTTAGTTGGCATTGTTACTTCGTATGCTCAAGGGGAAAACGAGAAGAGATATTATTGTAAGATCTAACTAAAACTGTGCGAAATTAAATCTCACC
>JASAMX010017202.1:0-10108 GCA_030248175.1 Microlaimidae sp. YZB2_3
TTCCACCAGCCAAGCTCAACAATCGTTATGTCCTAGCCATATTTCAAGAAATTTTTGGTCTATAATACTGTCAAAGCAGGTTATTTGGTTTTTTAAGTAAAAAGTACTTTTATTGACATTTAAAACCTAAATATTTTACTTTAGTCAAGAATATATAACACAAGAGAATGTCCGACTGTACACTAAATTTTTGACCAAAATTTTGCTTGCGAGAAAAGTAGCACTTTCGATTTTGTGTGCGACGTGTCTCGCAAAAATCCGCCATTTTCTGCAAGTTTTCTCGCGCTGCGATTTTTTACACATTGTTAGTTTTCTCGCAGTGATGACTGCGACTTCTTTCGCACTCTATGCTACTTTATTCGCTCTGCGATTATTTTCGCACTGCGAGCCTGGCCGCGCAACAAAAAAAAAATAAATAAAAACAAAGCGGAGCGAAAATTTTGTGTTTAAATGAGTAAAAGTCGTTTTTTTAGCTTAAGATGTAAAAACTTTTAGTTTTAATAAAATAAAATCACTTTCGAACGTTTTAAAATTAAATAAAACAAGTTTCGAAGTGTTTTACTCCTTTGAAAATGACTACCAGCGTCTGTATTTTTTTGTTGCGCAGTCAGACTCGCAGTGCGAAAATAATCGCAGTGCGAATAAAGCAGCATAGAGTGCGAAAGAAGTCGCAGTCCCCACTGCGAGAAAACTAACACTGTGTTAAAAATCGCAGCGCGGAAAAACTAGCAGAAAATGGTGGATTTTTGCGAAAAAAGTCGCACACGAATTCAAAAGTGCGACTTTTCTCGCAAAATTTTGGTCAAAAATTTAGTGTACAGTCGGACATTCTCTTGTGTTATATATTCTTGCTTTAGTCTATGAAATTTAATTTTGCCCTAAAAACACTCAAAATAACGATTTAAAACCATTTTGCTCGAAAATCAGACCCACTCTTAATTTTTCAATTAACCACTTGGCGTCAACGGTTGACGGTCAATCACCAAAAAAGCCAGAGGATTCGAAGCATCCTTTCCCTTAAAGCTTTTGCCTTCCATTCGCAGATAAAACCCTCTGTGGTGTTTATTTATCAATTATTCTCCAAACATTTACTTGTACCTAACATTTACCTAACCTGCTTCTGCACCTATTTAAGTGTTTTCTGTAACCTGCTTTCTACACCTTTTAAGGTGTTTTTATTTTTGCTTACTTTACTCATTTATGCTCGTTATTTGTTAATATTTTAACGTTAAAAATAATTTTGTACCAAATGTAATACTTACAATACAATTATAATTTAAAAAAATTTTTCTGTTTAGTCTAATTTCCTTTTTTTAAGTATAAATTTTCAAAATATATATTTTTAATTATTACACAAATCTTATAATAATGCATTAAAATACGTCTCTATATTAACCTTTCCTTCTCTTTTATTATACTTTTTGCACACACTGACACTGTAGTCTATAAATCAAACCAAACCATTTACATTATAATCGATTTCGTACAGACATCCGTCTCTGGCGCCGAGAAATATCCTTCCGTTTCTACAGGCGGCGATGTCGCTAACCGCAGTTCCGTCCATAGGTACCCGAAACAACGGCTCCGGGAGCAGATGCATCTCCGCTCTTCGGTATTCCTGTTCCTCTGGTACGGTTTGACCTTTAAAATTTATAAAAGACTCGCTTTGTTTGGTTTAAAACGAAAGCAATGCTTAATTTTAAAATTAATAAGCATGATATACACACATGTGCGACTCCTCCCCCCCGGGTTTTGTTGGAAGGGGGGGATTAAAAAATGCTGGGACACGGGAAGGGGGCAAATTTTTCGAAACGAGGGGGGTAATCATAGGTGTTTTTAGTCGGGTCCGCTAGGGGGGTCCACCCCCGGTGGAAGACCAAAATTAATTTTTTAGGGAGGTCTAGGCCCAGGGGGGTCTGCACCCCCCTGGCTTTTTAAGGGGGTGGACCCTGGGTGCGATATTTTAAATTTAGAAGAGGGGTCAGGGAGGTCCAATTTTTTTAAAAAATTTTTTAACTTAATAATTTAAGTGTTTTTAGGTCTAATATTTAATTTTATGTACTAAAACCGCCTATTTAGACCTACAAAGTGTATTTAAACACTGTTTTTAACTAAAAAAACCGTGTTTTTGACAGTAAATAAAAAAATATACTTCCAAATCGGTCGGGGGAGGGGGGTCAGCCTCGCTTGCGGGGGGGGGGTCAGGCCGGACTGCTCTCGAGCTTTGGGGAGGGAGGGGGGCTGGATTTTTTCTAGGGGGGGTCCAAAATTTTGGCTCTAGCGGGGCATAGGTGTTTTTGGGGGGACATTGGGGTCCACCCCCCTAGAGCCAAAATTTCGGACCCCCTAAAAAAATCCAGGGCACCCCCTCCCCCTCCCAAACATAGATGAACACAGTCAAAAAGCTAGGGGGGTGTTTACCCCAGGTAAATGACATTTCAAAATCTAGGAGGGGGGTCCTAGGGGGGTCGAAACCCCCTAGCTTTTTAGGGGGGTCGACCCGGGGTGCGAAATTTTGAAATCTAGAGGGGGGTCAGGTGGGGTCCGGTGTCCAAAGCAAAACAGTTTTAAACCATAATAACTTTAATAATTAAGTTCTTTTTATAGGATAATACTATATTTTATTAAATAAAAAGCGATATTTACGTATAAAAACGGTGTAAAAACATGAATTTCTGTTAAAAATTCACGTTTTTGCAAGAAAATTTAGTATAAAAAAAGTACTTAAAATTTTCTCGAGAGGGGAGGGGGGGTCAGATTTCAAAATCTAGAGGGGGTCAGGGGTGAAAAATTTGAAAATTTGGGGGGAGGGGGGCCCTGGATTTTTTTCTAGGGGGGGGGCAAAATTTCGAGGCTAGGGGGGTGGACCCCACCCTACCACCCTTGTTCATCTATGCCCCCAAAGCTCGAGAGCGGTCCGGCCTGACCCCCCTCCCTCCGACCAATTTGGAAGTATATTTTTTTATCTACTGAGAAAAACACGTTTTTTTAAGTTAAAACAGTATTTAAATACTCTTTTTATGCCTAAATAGGCTGTTTTAGTAAATAAAATTAAATATTAGACCTAAAAACACTTAAATTATTGAGTTAAAAAAAATTTGTTAAAAAATTGGACCCCCTAACTCCCCCCCCCCTAAATTTGAAATCTCGCACCCGGGGTCGACCCCGCTAAAAAGCCAGGGGGTCGGCACCCCCCTAAAAAATTTTGGCCTTCCACCCGGGGGTGGACCCCCCCTAGCGAACCCGACCAAAACACCTATGGGAGGTGTACCTCTCTGTCCCCCCTAAAAACACCTATGGGGGCAATACAATGGGGGAGGGGCAATTGTCTCGGATTTTTTTCATATAGGTAGGTATAGGTAGGTATCCTAAAAAACAGAGTCGATTATATGCTGTTCATGTGCTTTGGTTTACAATGTGGGTGTAGCCAAACCAAGAGGTCTGAAAGGTCTCTGTGAAATCCAGGCTCTGCCAATGTATGCTAATGTAATTTCTAACTAAGAAAACATGTTTTTACCGCTAAAAATATTAGATCATAGGTTATTAGACCAAAAACAGTGTATTATACTGCTTTATCTACGTTTATCCCTGCTTTTTTAACGTTTTCAAAAATTAGGGGGGGGGCTCCCGAATTTTTTTGTATTACAATCCGCCCCGCCCCCAAAATGAAACTTTGGGTACGTCCCTGACTCCTAATACAAAAAAATTAAGTCGGAGTAGGCCATTATAATATGAGCCTCTCCTTTTAAATGGCAATGGCACCCTCCATAATAATGGCATAATAGTCATTTTAATTCGCGCGAATTGAAATGGTGAGGAAAGAAAGCCATTATAATAGATTTAATTACAAGACTAATACTGTCCGGGCCGCACGAGTTTTTCCGCGTCGGACAGTATTACACTTGAGAGTATATATGAAACCAAATTAATTTATGCTATTATAATGGCTTTTTCTCCATTTAAATTCGCGCGAATTAAAAGGGCTGAATATAATTAAACTACAAGTCACCAGATCCGCTAAAATATCCGATCCGACCGGATCTGAAAATTCTGATCCGGTTCGGCCCTAATGGCTACTATGCCATTATTATGGAGGGTTCCATTTAAATGAAGAGACTTGTTATATAGACCTACTTTGACTTAATTTTTTATTTAGAAGTTGCAAATGTTTGGGTATATTATATTTTTTGATATTGCCATTACTAGACCACAAATACTAAAGAACATACCCATTTCGTCCGTGAAGCTCACGGCCAGGAGTACCACGTCCACCGCCGTGGCCACGCAGAGGAGGCGCTGAACGTTCGATTGAAAGATACCCGGCTTCGGTCTGGCCAGTCCCACGCATAGAATGGTCGTCGCCAACCCGTCAAAATAGGCCAAATCACTTCTGCAACAATACATTTTAATCTTTTTTACAGTATACGGTCGTTATTACAGCAAAATAAGTCACAGATATAAAAAAATAACAGGCTATAACTTTTTTTATAGTTTATGAAGAGGTTTTTGAAATCAGCAATGAATCAAAGAAGGCGAATATATTTTTTTACTCATTGTGGCTCATTCTGCCGCATTAATGACGAGTATTTCGACGTATACCATACCACGCAGACGATGGTGTTTGTTAATTTGTCAAAAAAGGCCAAACCACTTTTGCAACATTTTAATCCTTTTAACCGTATTAAGAAGCATAGCTACGATTAACAATGGGCCAATTGTAGGGGTCCGGGTCAACTGGGCGTAGCCAGGATTTTGGAAGAAGGGGGCCCAGTCCAACCCTAAACAAGATTTTAAAACAAAATGGGTTAAATTCTAAACGTTATATAAGGACTAAAAAATATTTCACGATTCGCACACAGTGCTAATTCCTATATTATTCCCAATATATCATATTTTCCTGTTAAATATATAAAAATTAGTTAAAAAACGAGGCAACAGTTTGATTTATGCACAATTTCATATCTTTTCACTTAAGCAATTTTTGGTTAACAAAATATTAATCATTTGAACATTGAGTTTACGCTGAACAGAACGAAGCGTGAGAAAAAATTTTAAAAATAAAAAAAGAGTATAAAAATTTTAAAAGGGATACGACTGAAACATTAAAAGAGTGTTTTATCATTTCAGTACAAGTAACTTATGTATATATTCAAGTCCGTAGCCAGGGGGGGATTGGGGGGATTAATCCCCCCCTCAAATTCTGGGAAGGCAAAAAATTTCGTAAGGGTCCCCCCTTTGGTTTTTTTAAAAATTTAGAAAAAAAATTTTTTTTTCCAAATCACTTTGTAATGTATTAAAACTATCTAAAATGCATTATCTAAAGTAATTTAGGTTCATAAAAGCTCTAATTTATAAAAAAGGAATTATTTATAATTCAAAACATTAGTGCAGTGAGTTTAAAAATATTGTATTTTTGTTTTGTGTGAAAATATTTGCATAAAAGCGGCAGTATCAAAGAGCGGGAAGTCACGATTCAACCACTTTTTTGGTATAAAAAAGCGGTTTTCTTAGGATTTTTTATTGTAAATGCTTTGGTTACTCACTTTAAAACCGTCTTCTTCAATTATTACTGTTAAAATGACAGAGCCACAAAGGCACTTAATGGACATATCCAAATTTAAGCAAATTTTGGATACATAAGCAAATTTTGGATATTAATAACTGAAACATTAACTATAAAAACTTAAATTAAATAAAGATTTTTTATTTTTAGAAAACTTTTGTTCTTTTTTATTAAAATAGTAATAAAATACCTAAAACTATTTTATTTTGTTGTATTTTATTTAAAAAAACAACTGAAAATAAATAAAGATTCAGTACTTAAATTTAGGTTTCCTGATGCCTTTTAAAAGCTTAAAATTAAAAACTTTTCCACCCCCGGGGGGCATTCTGCCCCCCGGACCCCCCTGACAAGGGGCTCTGCCCCTTGACCCCCGCTGGGGGGCTCCCGCCCCCCAGACCCCCCTTGTGGGCCCCTATAAACCACCTTCCAAAAAATCCCCCCCTCAATTTCAAATCCTGGCTACGGCCCTGATATTTATATACCTAGTATAGCTGGCACCATAGGTGCGCAAGGGGGGGTCATACATGGGTACGGGGAGGGTTGGGGGGCTAACCTCCCGCCAAATTCTGAAAAGGGGGTTTAACCCCCCACTCAGAAGTGGGGGGGAGAGAAAAGGTTAACCTCCCAATTGTGGAAAAATAAAAAAAATGTCTTTAAAATGACTTCTAACTCCAAACTTAAGTTTTGAGGTCAAAATGAATGTTTTAAGCAGTAAAAAGCTCAAAAATGCAATAAATAGGGCTTTTTGACCTAAAATTAGCGTTTTTTACCTACTTTTTCTTAAAAATAAAAAAAAACTATATGGGTAAAATGCACTCCAGAAAAAAAACGATATATATGGGTATTTTTCTCGGATTTTAACCCCCCCCCCCTAATTAGGGGTTTAACCCCCTCACTCCGGACCAACTTGCCCATGTATGGATTGGGTGGGGGTTATACCCCCCAAAAATGCCGAATATAGCCGACACCCCCCTAAAATTTGGGGGGATCCCGGACAGCCCCCTAAAATTTGAGGGTCCCAGTACTAAAAACGCTAAAAATGGGGTATTTGAGGAATACCCAAAAAAAATTTGGGACACCCCGCCCCCTAAATTTCGGGGGTCGAGTATACCCGCCCCCTAAATTTCGGGGGTTGAGTATACCCCCCCCCCCAAAAAAAAATCCGGGAGGCTGCCCACCTATGCCTGGCACGGCATCTGGCACAATAACTATTAGTTATACTGCAAACCTGTACACTGCCCAATCCCCGGTATTTGATTGGGGAGAAACAATTTCAAAATAGAAGGCACGAGGGGCAAATTTTTTGAAACGGTGGTGGAAAGGGTGCAATAAAACGGAGGGGGCAAGCAGGGGAGAAAGAGAAAAAAAAAGAAGAAAAAAGGGAAAAAAGAAAAAAAAAGAACAAAAAAGCTAAAATTCAAGTAAAAATAGGTCTAAAATGCCTTAAAAAACATTGAAATAGGCTAAAAAATGCAAAAATTTTGCGATGATGGCGTCATAGCAGGTCAAAAACAGCGCCATAATTTTGGGTACTTTTTCATTTTTGGGCGGGGAGGGGGCAATAAAACGGGAGAGTACACAGAAAATCCCGATTGTAGCTGACACCCTCCTTAAAATAAGGGAGTACCCCGGACACCCCCCTAAAATTTAGGGGTGTCCCAGTATTAAAAAACGCTAAAAATGGGGTATTTGAGGTATACCCCCAAAAAAAAATTTTAAGACACCCCCTCATAAATGTCGGGGGTCGGGTATACCACCTTCCAAAATCCAGAAGGCTGCCCACCTATGTTGTGATGTGATCTTTTTAAAACAGGTTACAATTTAATTACCCGGTTTCATAGTTCCAAACAAATAAATTACTGTCCACAGACATCCAAGCTCTTCCTATCTCCGAAAACAGACCCATTGAACAATTGCACTGCATATCTAAATTAAAAATTTTTTCAATTTAATCTTCGGGGTTGAGATTCGTTTCACGCACGGATTTGATTTTATAACTAGGACGGTTTAGGGCGCAACCAGGGAAGTTTTAACGGGGTACACTTTTCTTTTGCGCAGACGGAAGTAAAACTTTTAGGTTTCATTTCATTTTCCGATACAATTTTTAAGAATTTTTTGCTAAACGTTTATTGGGTTTAACTTTATTACTAGCAAAAAATGAATAAAGATTATATACGCGCACAGCGCATAACATTTTACTAATTTTTTATTGCTGAATTAGTCTAGCTATGGGTATCCTATTTTACCGCTTAAAACGCTGGTCAGCACCATAGATGGCGTTAAACGCAAACCTCTCAAATATCGCCGCCCTCCTCGCTTTTTAGCGGGGTTGACTCGAGATACACCAGTTTGAAATCTAGAGGGAGTAAATCCAGATTCTAAACAAAGTTGTTTTTACCACTAAAGTGTTTCAATACTAATATAAAATTTCATAAGCCAAGATGCGATATTTAGGCTTAAAAAGTGTACACAACTACTGTTTTTTTAACTAGCAATCGTGCTTTAATCACCAAATTTGACTAAAAAAGGAAAGGGAACCGAGGTCCATTACAAAATTGCAAATGCAGAGGGTAAAAAAGTTGGAGAGAGAGAACCATCCCCTAAATTTTTTGTGGCAATAAATCAAGGAGTTACCTCCGAATAATACAGAAGTCCTTTCTTTCTTATAACCAGATAACAAAACTATCAATAAATTTTTTTTTAATGATTTCGAATTCAATTCTCTTGTATCATCATTCGTTTTTTTTTAACAAAATCAAATTTGTGACTTAATTGCCTTGCCTCCAACATAAGAATCAATTTTAAGAAAACTTTAAAGTAGCTGTTTGAATTAACGTTAAAGGCTTGTAAAGAGCTCTTATTTAAGGTAAAACACCAGTTATGCAGACCTGTGTACCGCCTCCCATACGTGAGAAAGGGGGGGTCCACCGCCCCCCCCCCAGCCTTGAAAGTTTGGGACCCCCCTCCCCCCAAATTTCTGAATATTTTACCCCTGACCATACATGGGCACGGGGGGTGGTTGGGGAAGGTTAACCCCCCAAATTTTGAGAAGGGGGTTTAACAAACCACTCCCCACTCAGAAGTGGGGGGGGGAGAAAAGGTTAACCCCCCAATTTTGGAAAAATGAAGAAAAAACATGTCTTTGAAATGACTTGTAACTGCCTCCAAACCTAAGTTTTGAGGTCAAAATGTATGTTTTAAGCAATAAAAAGCTTAAAAATGCAATAAAACGGGCTTTTTGACCTAAAATTAGCGTTTTTTACATATTTTTCCTTGAAAATCTAAAAACGATATGGGTAAAATGCACTCCAGAAAAAAACGATATGGGTATTTTGCGTTTGTCGGATTTTAACCCCCCTAATTTGGGGTTTAACTCCGGACCAACTTGCCCATGTTTTACCTATTTTTCCTTCAAAATCGAAAAACGATATGGATGTTTTGCGCTTGTCGGATTTTAACCCCCCCCCCCTAATTTAGGGTTTAACCCCCCCCCCACTCCGGACCAACTTGCCTAACTAACCCCCCTCTAGAATTTGAGATCTGACCCCCCCTTTCCCCCTTGAGAATATTTTTGGCACTTTTTTTATACTAAATTTCCTTCCAAAAACGCGAGTTTTTATCACATATTCATGCTTTTAGGCTAACAGGAGAAAACTCCGCGGTTTTAACTCCACAGTACTCCGCAGGAGTTTAAGCCTACGCCTTCCTAAGCCTAAACAAAACCTAAAAACAACCTAAACTTTCTTCGCGCAGCTATTTGTTAAAGTTTAGGTTGTTTTTAAGGCTTTGCTTAGGCTTAGGAACGCATAGCCTTAACCTTAAAAAAGGGTTATTTACACCTGCGGAGTTAAAACTGCGGAGTTTTCTCCTGTTAGCCTGCTTTTACACCTTTTTTATACCACAATATCGCTTTTTATTCAATAAAATGTAGTATTATTCTATAAAAAGAACAATTATTAAAGTTATTATGGTTTAAAACTGTTTTGCTTTGGACACCGGACCCCACCTGAGCCCCCTAGATTTCAAAATTTCGCACCCCGGGTCGACCCCCAACCTAAAAAGCTAGGGGGTCTAGCTCTTTGAATTCTAAGAGAACGGGGAGGGGGGTAAATTGCCCCCCCACCCGCTTTATTGGAAGACTTGCTTTATTGGAGGACAAATCCTCCAATAAGGCGGGGGGGATTTCCAGACCGTACCCAGGTCTGGTTATGACGATTTTTACTAAAAGTTAGATACCAATTCCAGAATTTTTCTAACAAAAGACTTATATCTGAGAAGATTATTTCTAGAGTTTGAGTTGAATGTTCTAAAAATTAGTGATGTCACTCTCATTAGTTTTTTTTTTTGCTGTGATTTCACAATGTTTAGAGAATTTCATACACCCAAGCAGACCTGTGCACGGTCTGCAAATGCCCCCCCCCCGTTTTATTGGAGGATTTGCCCCCCCCCCCAAAAAATGAAAAAGTACCCTAAAAATATGACGCCATTTTTGACCTATGATGACGCCATCATCGCGAATTTTTTGCAGTTTTTAGCCTATTACAA
>JASAMX010017205.1:0-22332 GCA_030248175.1 Microlaimidae sp. YZB2_3
ATCTGGGAGGCTGTCTACCTATGTTAACTGCCTGGTACATCGAACCTTGGACCTTTGGGAACGAACAACAAATGTAGCAGCTTTTCTGAACACTTTGTCCTGACAATAACAACAACAATTAGGCTGGACTTATCTAGAGCTTTTGAGGAAAGAAAGAGACCTCCTGGGTTTTTTACAAGAAAGGGAAGAGAAGGGGTTGGAAATTTTGACTCTAGAGGAGAGATATTTTTTACTTTGAGCCAAAACAGCCTTAATGAAGACTCAAGGATTCAAGCTAAAACAGGTCCGATAACTAGGCCTTTTCAAGTTTAAAAGTTAAATTCTATTTAAACACATCAGAGGTAACATTTTAAGGGATGAGATAATATGTAGCATGTAGGGTATCTGACTTAATTTTGGCCAGGCCTTAATTTTGACCACCAATTTAGAGAATTGGCTAGAATTTTTGGCTTATTTTTAAAACACAAAAGAACTAGCACAAAAGTAACTGTATGAATGTTGAATAAAGTGTTTTTGCAAAAAAAGTTTTATTTGTGTTTTTCTGGATTATGAACATTTTCATGCAAAAAGTAACCTTTGTGATTTTCTGGATTTTTGCTTTGTGTTTAAACTGCATCAAATTTAAGTTTTAAATTAAATTAAAATACATAAAAATGTAAGTTTTTTCCTTTGGTGAAGGGATGCATTCATAAGAATTACATAGTAAACCCATCTGTGCAGGCTGGAAAAATTCAACTTCCAATCGACTAGGTTTGAAATATCAATAAACCTGTATGAGAATTTCTCAAAGATTGTTGAAATCCAGTAAAAAAGACTAAGGTTATTTTCTTAGCAGAGGAATGCAGTCAAATATGAAACATCAAAAATAGGCAAGGCTGGTATGGGGAATTATACCACTCTTTAACTTTTTTAACATCTTGTTTATTCTTAAAGTTGATAATTTTGTGTTATGTAATAATATTTGTGTTTTAGGCTTTTGTTTTTTTAAACCTAAAAGGTGGCCGAAATTATGGCGGATTTTGTTGTTGTTTTTTTTGTTATTTTAGGTTTAAAATATAAAAAAAACTCAATAGAGTGAAATCAAATTTTTACCAGGCTTTCTTTAAAATCGAATGACTGTAACAAAAGCCATTTTATGTTGAAATATTGTTTCACACCAAAAAAAATTCAACAAAAACACGTGTTATTAAAATTTGTATTTTTTAAGGTTTTGACATAATTATTTAAACTTGCTAATAGCTATAAAAGTTTGCAAACGGAAAAAAATTAAGTTATTATGTATATACCAAGAACAATACCAAGGATAAATTTACAACCTTTAAAAATATTTATCATTTGTTTTAGCAATAGTTATAGCCAGTTTTTTCTAAGTGGGCGAAGTTAATGGCACGCGCCTTAAAAACGGCCATTATAAAAAAAGTTTACACCTCAACTGATTTTTAAGTGTAACAGAAATTTTTAAATTTTGCACTGGAATAAGAAAATAGCTATCGTTTGATTTTTAGACAAATTCTAGCTCGATTAGAAGAGCCAGAAAAAAATTATACAAAAAATAAAAAAGGTGGCCGAAATTAAGTCAGCTACCCTTATAACCAAAAAATAATGAAAGTGCCGTGCCGACAACCCCAAAAACAAAATAACATTCTTTTCTTTGTCTGTGGGTATTGTAATATTCACTTGCTTAAAATTTAATAGCTTAACAATCATCAAGTTTTTTTGCTATTTTGTGTTTTAATTTAAATTTTAAGTGCTCCAACCCCACCGCAGAAGCATTTGAAGACCTATTAAACAAGCGCCCAGACGTTTTTCATCATGCTCGCACATCCAGAAGCTTATTTTCATACTGGCAGCACATGAAAGCGAATCGTCTTTTACCTGACCAAAAGCCTCTGCCTTGGCCAGCTCCCAACCAGGGAAAAGAATTTTCGTTTTCAGGTAATATAAATTGTATGATATTGTGTTGCTTAAAATATTTTAAAAGTAATTGAAACTTTTTAGTATAGTTGTTTTTAGCTTTCACTCATACAATTTAAAATGTGGAAAAAAATTTAGCCCAAAAATTATTTTAATGATTAGACTACATTAATGTTCCAGAAGTTGAAGATAATTTGGAAGCTAATCCGGAACCAACTCCTTTGGATCCTCTTGCTGACGCAGAATTAGGAATGGCTGAAAAAATGTTAAATAGACAGGTCCGAGTGCTGGAAAACGAAGTTCCAAAATGGCAGGTATAGTTAATGTAGTTAATGTTAAGTATAGTTAATTGTAGGCTCGTAAGGTGATGATGCATAGGTTGGTAGGCAGGGTTATACCGCCCATCCCCGAAAAAAATCCCGTTTACTGTCGACACCCCCCTAAACCTTGGGGGTATCCCGGACCCTCTAAAATTTAGGAGGTCCTAATACTGAAAACGCGAAAAATGGGGTATTTAATGTATTTATACCCCAAAAAATTTCTGAGAAAAAAAATCCGGGAGGCTAGGCTGCCTACATATGTCAGATGATGCATGATGCCCATAGGTGAGCAAAAATGAGTGGTTTAGTTTCGTTGTGATAATACTCACAATAACGAAAGCTAGGAAGGTATTTCTTTTTAACATTGGTTAATAAATTTTTTTTAAATCTTGAAGAAGCCTCCAAAAGACCCGTTTTTAAGGGTTGATCGATCTGACCCGAAGAGCTAGTTTAAATTAAATTAAGTTTTTTTATTCATGATAAATTTTAAATAAATTAGCTATATTACATGCACAAAGGTGTGAAAATTCTAATTGGTAGCAAAAATTCCCGTTTTGTTGAAAAAACTTAATTAGAAATAGTGGCCATAGGTGAGAAAAGGAGGGCAGAGTGGGGTCCACCCCCCTAGCCTCGAAATTTTGGGACCCCTCCCCCTAGACGAAAATCTAGGGCCCCCTGCCCCCAAATTTCCGAATTTTTTATCCCTGAACCTCTAGAACTTGAAATCTGAACCCCCCCCCCCTCCCACCTCTGGAAAATTTTAGGTACTTTTTATCATAGATGAACACGGTCAAAAAGCTAGGGGGAGGGTGTTTACCCCGGGTAAATGAAATTTCAAAATCTAGGAGGGGGTCCTAGGGGGGGTCGAACCCCCCTAGCTTTCTAGGGGGGGTCGACCCGGGGTGGAAGATTTCAAAACCTAGAGGGGGGTCAGGTGGGGTCCGATTTCCGAAACAAAATACTTTTAAACCATTAAATATTTAATAATAGTTTTTTTATAAGATAATACTACATTTTATTGAATAAAAAGCAATATTTAGGTATAAAAAGGGTGTAAAAACATGAATTTGTGTTAAAAATTCACGTTTGTGCAATAAAATTTAGTATAAAAAAAGTACTTAAAATTTTCTTGAGAGGGGAGGGGGGTCAGATTTTAAAATCTAGAGGGGGGTCAGGGGTAATAAAATTGAAAATTTGGGGGGGGGGGGGGGGCCCAAAATTTCGAGGCTAGGGGGGGGGACCCCCCCCACCCCCCCCCCCCCCCCACCCCACCCCCCTACCCTTTCCCCCCCCCTTGTTCATCTATAACTTTTTATACTAAATTTTCTTCAAAAAACGTGAATTTTTAACACGTATTCATGTTTTTACACCCTTTTTACACTAGAATATCGTTTTTTATTCAATAAAAGGTAGTATTATCCTATAAAAAAACAATTATTAAAGTTATTATGGTTTAAAACTGTTTTGTTTGGATACCGGAACTTACCTGACACCCCTCTACATTTAAAAATTTCGCACCCCGGGTCAACCCCCCTAAAAAGCTAGTGCACGGTCTGAAAATGCCCCTGCTTTATTTGAGGATTTGTCCCCCCCCCCCCGTTTTATTGCCTCCCCCCCCCCCGCCAAAAAATAAAAAGTACCCTAAAATTATGGCGTAATTTCTGACCTATAATAACGCCATCATTGCAAATTTTTTGCAGTTTTTAGCCTATTTCAATGCATTTTAATCCATTTTAGACCTTTTTTTACCTTATTTTCCCTTTTTTTGTCTCTTTTTCCTTCTTTTTTCTTTTTTCTTTCTCCCCTGCTTGCCCGCCCGTTTTATTGCCCCCCCGTTTCAAAAAAGTTGCCCCCCGTGCCCCCAATTGCCCCTCCCCCTCGATAAACCCCGGAAGGAGGGGGGGCAGTGCCCCTTGGGACCCCCCTCAGAATTTAAAGTTCGATTTACCCCGGGTAACCACCACCCCCCACCCTAGCTGCCAAGACCGTTCTCACCTATGATAGTGGCTAAATAAGATAAGTGGATATACCTGTCGTACGTAACGGGTTTATATCCAAAAAATACAGTCGCCGGAGGAGTCCGAAAATTTTGGGAATGGGGATTCTGAATACTAAGTTATAGTCCTGCTATTCAAACAGTTTGGTTATATTACAGCAATACGGAACTTGAAACGTATTGCTGATAAAGGTAGGCAAAAAATTTGCATTCCCAAATGAAGCACCCTATTTTTACCGGGTTAAAATTGCAAACCGGTGGCGCCAATTCTTTTAATTTAAAAACCAGGATTTTAACCTCAACAAACAAACGGGTTAGCGATAGGTTATCAGTAATCACAGTGATCGAGCTGCAGGAAAGTTTCACACCATTAGAGTTCAGTCCACCAATACAGTAGGTCAATAAAACAAGAGTTGTGAGAACGGCGCCGAAGTCAAGCGACGATGGGGCGACTGTAAGGCCTGGGTGCGATCGAACCAAGTCGATCGATCGAATCGAATCGAACCACCCGGATGTAATCGAATCGTTTGTACGGCCGGAATACGCTGTCGTCACCACATGTTAGCCAACGCAACGGGCTATGTAAGTAGCATGGTTTTCGCATTAAATCAAAGTTTTAGAAATATTTAGATAAAATTAAAAGTAAACAGATAAAACTATACATAAGAAAACTGCGGATTAACGGAACAAAAAACTACAAAACAATTCAGCTAAATAATACAACTTGATGGATAAAAAACAAAAAAAAACAGTAGTAAAATAAAGCGAGAGTTGCGAGAACTGTGCCGAAGGCGTGCGGCGGTCGCGAGACTGTCTGGCCCGGATGCGGTAAAAAAAAGCCGCCCAACCCCCTGTTAGCCAACGGGTTAACTTAAAAAAGCATGGTTTTCGCCATAACTCAAAATTTAGAAATTTTTAAAGTAACATGAAATTAAAACAAAACTACAGAAAGTTCTGTACTAAAAACGCCACCAAACAATTGGGTAAGAAATTCTGAAGTTATAATTTTTGAAAAATTATAATACAGTTTAAAAATAAATACAAAAATAAGCGGCATAAATACAGTAATAAAATAAAAACAAAAGTTGTGGTGGACTGTGCCGAAGGCGTGCGGCGGTCGCGCGACAGTCCTTTGGTGGTTTAACGACATGTTAGCCAACGGATTTATTTAAATAAAGCATGGATTTCGCTTAAAATTAAAGTTTTAAAACTTTTGAGCTAAAATAAAATTAAAACAAAACTTCAAGAAGTACTGCGGATTTATGTACTAAAAACACCACCAAACAATTCGGTAAAAAAGAGATGGAAAAAGTTTATAATACTGCTTGATACAAAAATAAATAAATAAATACAAAAACAAGCGACAACAATACAGTAGTACAATAAAAACGAAAGTTGTGGGGAACGGTGCCAAAGGCGTGCGGCGGTCGCGCGACTGTCCGGCCCGGATGCGTCTCCTGACATTAAAACGCCCGGAATTCCACGCCCGCGTTGCCGTCCACGCGATAAAACTCCAATTACGGTAAAGGCGTAAAATGGAGCGCCACAATCGGGGAGTGAAAAAAGCGGCTGCACTCGGATTGGACCTTTTCAGTCGCGCATTGGACACAACGGAGAGAAAACAAAGACAGAATGTAGGTGGGAGCATAAAGTCTGTGAATCTTTGTTGCTTTATTTAGTTTGTAATTTTAGTAATACTGAAAGGTTTAGCCGTTTGTTTGTTGTTTATATTAAACGAATAAAAGTAACGGATTTTGGATTACTTTTACTTTTACTCGACTTTTGAAATTTCAATTACTTTTACTCTTACTCGAATTTTAAAATTTCAAATATTTTCACTTTTACTTTTACTCGGATTTTCCACTGCAAATACTTAAATTAATTTAAGTAAAATTTAAGTAATTTCAATAGATACATTCCTTATGGGCTTGTTGTAAAGTGAATACCAGAAGATAATTTTTTAAGCCGCTAACACACTAAATCCACTTATTTTGGCCAAAAAACTTATTAAAATGAAAATTTATACGTAAAATTAGCAAAAAAAACTTTCGAATGGAGCTCTGGAGCTTCAAAACCGGTATTTTGCTCCGTTTTAAAGTTACTTTGATTATACCTTTACTCTTACTTTTACTTAAAAAAATAGGTCGTACTTTTACTTTTACTTTACTTAAATAAAATTTTGACCATTACTTTTACTTTTACTTTACTTAAATTAAAAAATCACAAATTACTTTTACTCTTACTTTACTTAAATTAAAATTTTTGAAATTGCTTTTACCTTTACTTAAAATAATCCAAAACCAATACTTTTTACAACACTACTTAGAACTCTATGAAAATTTAAATAACGCTATTTTTCAATTTGGAAAAAGGTGTGTGATTGACAAGCTGACTGGATGACCAGTGCGCTGTTTCATAAATGTTAGGAACATTTAATTCTTTGTAAATATTTACAAAGAAATCAAATCCTATGCTAAAGCATAGTGATAAATGCAAGATATATATTTGCAAATTTTCGGTTTTTTATAAGTTTTTTCAAAAGTCTATTGCATTTTCATTTCTTTGTAGCTTTCTACAAAGAAGAAATGGACTTCAACAAAAAAATAGCATGTTGGGAACTTTTATGAAACAGCGCCCAGGATTAAAAATTGGAGAAGAATAAGCAGAAGAAGGAGAACCAACTACAACGTTTTGTGTGGAAATTTTATTAAATAAAAATGCAATAATTACGTGTAAAGTAAAAAAAATAATATGTTTTGCTATCCCACCTCCACTCACTAAATTTTTGTTAAAATATCATCACAGTGTTTTAATTTAGAGTCCTCAATATTCAAAAAAAATCAACCAAAAGTGGGCGATCACTTTGATTTAATTGCGCAAAACCTAAAAAACCCGTCGTTCGAGTTTTTGCTGCTATTTAAAAAAAATTGCAGATTATTTTTGCAGACGTTTTTGCGGTGGTTTTGGTTTTTGAACCGACCAATCAAGGCCGTCGTTTGGTGTGTATATTTGACGGATGCATGAAGATTTATTAGATAAAAAGTTATGGAGTTTTTATTTACGCCATTTTATTCAATTCTGGCATTTCAAGCAGAATGTAGTACAAAAATTCAAGACTTTAATAAATAACACTAAATTTTTATAACTCTCTACTTCCGGGAAATATTTATATAACTTTAAAAAATATTTTAGGTTAATGTATTATGGCGCCATAAGAAAACATAAACCGCTCAAGAATTTAGACAAAGGTTGTCACAATGCACAAAAGGTTACGTACTATCTTTTACGTCATTAGTCTTATTTATTTACCAAATATTTCACTATTAATGTCCGGTTTGATACCGCTTTGTAAAGCGAAAACTACAATTCATGCAGGTCTTCCAGTGAAACGAAATAAAATTAGATTATGGTTGATTTTTATTTCAAAACACTCGAAAGGCTAAAATACGGCAAAAAAACTCGTGCAATTTCAAGGATGAAAAATAATATGCAATTCCGGGCGATTCCTTTCGAATGAATTGCGGGCCGGAATCATCAAGGTCAAAGAAGCCCAAAAAATTTTCCTCACTCGGCTGCCCACACGTGCAACTCTCGTGCGGATTTGAGTTGTTTGCGTTATTAGAGTTTAATATTGCTTTGTGCTTTGGAGAGTGATTGTTCGACACACTGGAGGCGAAATTTGGTAGATTATTTTCAATCTCCGAATTTGAGTTGTTCCATTAAGTTTTTTATTTAAATAATCATTGTTCTAAATTCACATTTTTGTGTTTAAAACCATGAATAAATAATAAACAAAATTTTGTACAAAAAGTATTATCCGAAAAGATAATTATTTTACACAAAAATATATATTTATGTAGAATATCAGGCAGGTAAAACTGTCTCGGATGCAGCTAGGAGGCAGGGACCGGTCCATTAAACGAGTGCTGACTAGGAGCTATGTTAAAACGTTGTTTAAAACTCTTGATAATGTTTAAATTTTTGGATTTTTTTCTTAATAAATCTTATTAAACACTTTGTCGCATGGCGTAAATTGATATTTTATTAATTTTATGCATATTTGTTATAAATACAAGCTAATAAGGCAATAAACCCTAGTTAAGGGTTAGAAAACTCATAACTAGGGTTTTTTTTTAATGATCAGATAACAGAATTAATATCATACTAAGCATAGTTTATGCATAGTTTAATTCTTCTGTTTTCATCATTTCATTGTGTTTTTTTTCTCTTTTTCTATTTTTTTTTCTTTTTTTTTTCATCAACAACATCAAATCTGCGACTTAATTGCCGCCAATATGAATCACAATTGTATCTAATTATTAATGAACATAGCTATCTGATATGACTTTAAAGGCTCAAAAAGAGCACTTATTTAAGTCAGTTTTAAAACTTTTCTTGAATGCATCCAAAAAATCGAAGGCTTTGTTAGGTTTTATTTTAAGCCAATATGCAAAAAACTGTGTAAATATTAATTTTTCCATTTAAAAAAAGAGTTCCATACGATATTTTGAGAAAAAACACAAAAATTAAAACATTATCAACAGTTTTAAACGACGTGCTAACTTAGCACCAAGTCAGCACGCGTTTAGTGTACCAGCCCTAGGTGATCCTGCCTTCTATAATGAAGCATATACAGGTTAGCTAGGTAGAAGACGGTAAAACTGCCTCGCAGGCAGTTAGAAGGCAGGGTGAAGACAGGTAAATTTAAAATGGAGGCAGGTAGGAGGCAGCAAAATTTGCGATGAGGCAAAGTATAGGATTTAGATAAAAACCTGCTTTCTCGATCGTCCAAAATCACATAAGGATTAATTTGCATACAGCGGAATTTAATTGGCAATACTCCTTTTGAAATTTGAGTTCAGTGGTTTTTACCAAAAAAACAATCATCGACCATACAGCAAGTGTACCATTATTGTACTAAACTCAAAATTCCAAAGGATTTATTGAAAATTTCATCCTGCTGTAGGCAAATGGTCGATTGAGGCACCCTGTCCTTGCTGGCATAAATCATTGTAAGCCGTGGGGCTGTGACAAAGAGCACGGCGGCATACTGAAACGTACGCAAAATCGAGTCAAAAAACCTACGATTCGATTAACTGCTATTAAATTAATATTGATTCGTTGCTTCCTAATTTCTGACTCGGCCTTGGGTATATTGCTTTAAACTAAATAAAATTAACAATTACTCTCGTTTATCACTATTTTTTGAGGTTTTTCCGCTTACACTGAGATCCGACGAAAGATGTGGGGAGTGGAAAATATCGTCGCACTGCAGCAAAATGAGCGACAGCCATAATAACATACACGTGACTGTGACTTTATTTTGTTGTTCATAGGGTGCTGTTCGAAATCTAAAATGAGTCACAAGTCCGCATATATTTTATCTGAATTGTAACTCATTCTGCTGTAGTACCGACAATATTTTGGGACCTCCGAAAAAGGCCCTCCGCCCTCCCTCCATCTATTTTGCCGCAATTCGGCAATTTTCACACAGCCTTGAAAGAATATTACGATCCTCTCCGAAAATCGCCGTGACTGGAAGGCTAAGCGCGGTGTTGCGTGTGCCCCCGTCCATCCTCCCATTATCTATCTACGCCCGCAAAATTTACGACCGCCAGAAACAAAGTAGGTAAAAAATACATGGACTTTTCTCCTTGTGGGAGCTTGAAATAAAGCCAGCAAATATTTATACGATTTTCCGAAGGTAAAAAACGTGCAAAATTTAAAATTTCGTTTTATTTATTAATTGGTTACTACGACTTACGGCTCTTACTAAAATAATTTCCGTGACGTAAAATTTTACTATTAACAACTTAAGTATGATGCAAATCACACTTCTTATTTAACACTAAAAAAATTCTAAACTGTCAGAAAGGTGAAGTTCCTTTTGTCAATTTGATTAAACTAACGCAAATCAAACAACGCAAGGACAATACTGCCTCTCCTTGGAAATTTTGTAAAATGGAATTTTTTTATGAAGATCATTTTCTTAAAAATACAAGTATGATGCTTTCAAAAACACCATTATTTATTTGGTCTTTCATCTGTAATAGATTACGTAAAATTAATCATCTGAAAATTATCACGTCATACCATTCATTAACACCTATACCTATGCGTTTTGTGCAACTTTTAAATAAATGTTCCTAAAGATAATGCCATTTTATTTTTTGTGTTTCGCTTTTTTATTTTGTTTAACTCATTTATTAAGAAAATTTCAATAATTCAAGCGCTTTTTAAATACATATTTTGACCGGATTTCATTAATCATAAAGGCTAGTACATAATTATGACAAAACGTTCTTTGGATTTTGTCCAAAGGACATTTTTAAAAAAGTCAAAAACGTCCTTTGGACATAGCAACACGTCCTTTGGACGAAGTATGCATGCTATTTAAAATTTGTTCTTTGGACAAAGTCCAAAAGGAAAAGTTTAAGGGACAAAAAAGTATGAACACGTTGTCCTTTGCACTTTGTCCTTTGGACAAAATCCACAAGACGTTTTGACGCTATGTTTGTCCTTTGGACAAAGTCCAAAGCATTTTTGTCTTTTGAACTTTGTCCAAAGTCCAAAAAACAAAAGGACGTTGTATCATAAATTTCTGCTATTCTGCTAGCTTATGAACTTTGTTGATTATGATAGCCAAGTCTAAACACCAAGCAACAGCAAAGACGTGGAAAAGAACACGTCACTCTAACACAATGAGTCAGAAGCGTCATAAAATGCTCATAACTTTGATTCTTTTTATATCTTAAACTACAAACAACCTAAACAAAATAAGTGAAAATCACGTTGATTTTATAATGATTGTGACTCTTTATGACAGGGTAACGACGAAATGGTTTGAATATGTTTGGGTTAGCAAGCACAGTAATTTTAAAGTTTACCATGTTCATTCTTGCTGTTATTTATTAACTTTTGCAAAATGCAGGAATACATGAGGCACAGCTTATAGTGCAATACATAGTTAACTATGTATCCTTTGGTTAAACTTTATAAAAATAATATCGATACCCCGTTAATTATGGCTGTTCTTAATGGATATGTGGGAAAGTGAATTCATCAAAATAACTAATTAATTTTAAAACAGATTTTAAATTTTCAAAAAAAGTCTTACAAAAGCCACCGTTTTCAGCCTGCCTAAAAAAGATTTGAAAATATTTATTTTACAATTTTACGTGGTTAGCGCAAAAACACCACCCGATAATAATGATTAATATCGCACGTAAAATCTAAAAAAAATATTGTATACAAAAATTATAAAAAGTCGATTTGACTTTTATTAAGTATCTTAATGCTTAAAAATTAGTTTTCTTAGGATGATAGATTGAAAATTAAAAATATACTAAAAATTTTAACGCCTTAGGTATAGTTTTAAATTGAAAATGTATTAAATAATATATTCAAACTTAAAACCTGTCGTACATATATATTTAAGAAATATCCTAAAAACCGATTTTCTTTCAACTTCGGTAAGTAAAAATAAAATCCGGAACGATACAGTCAAGATCAAGCTCAATTAAACCGATCGAAATTGAAAATTGTGGACGGGGATTCAGAGGACAGCAAACCAACGAAATCGTAAATTGTGGACGGGCATTCAGAGGAGTTAATACGATAAATGTCCGGATTGCACTGAAAGAATGCAAAAGAGTGGACGGCGAGATTTTTCAGTTTTCAAGGGCATCTCTGGCTCTTCTCTAAAAACTTTCAACTATAAAAACTCCCGCCGCCAAGAAAAAACCGCAGCATCGGCATGGGGTAAAATAGGCGTGGGAAACATTAATATTAGGGCTACAGTATTTTTGTTTTGAAAATTTTAAATTTAAAATTTTGAAAAATTAACAAAAAAACAATATATAACAAACAAACAAATCAAAAAAAATTTATACCAAAACACATTTTGATATTTTATTGCTAGAATTAATTTTATTTTTTTACAAACGTTAACAAAAGAAGAAACATTCATAATTCACATTCATCATCAGAATACAACATATAAAAGTATTCCTGTCAAACATGAGATGAAAATAAAGTTTTGCAAAACGCAAACAGTTTTAAATCATTTTACTAAGAATGAAATGATTATTTAGAGTTTTTTTATGATTATTTGTGAGCCGAACAAAATTTGGAGGTGGAACTTGACCAAAATAATATGTAACCAGTCCGTTTGTTTAAAAGCAGCGCATAAATTACTGTTCCAAGCTTGATTTTGGTACTGGCTGGCTCGAATTAGCCAGCCAGTACCAAAATCGATATTTAGAATCAATTTTTGAAAATAAATTTAAAGTTTTTTAGTAAAATTGTGTATATTGTAAGGTCTCAGTACAAAATAAAATTAATATCACTTCTTAGAACTATAAAATTGTTTACGATGTCTTGTTGAATATGTGGAAAACTCTAAAATTAAGTTAGTCGCAGAAGATGCACAGATTTATACAGAATTTTCTAAAAGTAATAAAGAAATCACCTTTTTTGATAACTTCTTAAATACAAGATGACATAGACAAAGTGGCAGCGTAGCTAAAAAAATTGCAGCAAAGTTTGGCAGAAAATTGTAAAACTTTCCATATGAAAGCAGTCACTGATCAACTTAAAAAAACCTACGTGATTTTAATTAAAAGCAATGTAACAGTAGTTCAAGATTTGGGAATAATTTTTATATCATAATTTTAATTTTTTTAAAAATACCAAAGGACTGCAGATGCAGAAAAATATGCATTCATATTACGAGTTTTTACAGGTAAATCAGTTAAA
Source organism: Microlaimidae sp. YZB2_3 (assembly GCA_030248175.1). Lineage (NCBI taxonomy): Eukaryota > Metazoa > Nematoda > Chromadorea > Desmodorida > Microlaimidae > Microlaimidae sp. YZB2_3. The sequence continues at coordinate 12,988 of JASAMX010017205.1, forward strand.
AACTAATTATAAGCATAATCTTAGATCAAATCACTTGTTGAATATGCTAATTCAGTTTGTAACCGTTTTTCCACCAGTTATTAAATTAATTGAAAAAGTTTAAAAAATTATACCAGAAGAATTTTCAAATGCTATGATTTCGGTTATACTGATTTAGAAATGAATAACATTTTTAAAACTTAAACTCTTGAATACAATCTATGTGAAATTAAGTAAAATTTTAAATTAAACATTGATCCTTTAACCAAATAATTTTTTTAATTAAATAAAAGTCCTGCTCGAGATCATCATTTTACACGTAAACTTTTATTTTAAGCAACTTTTTAAAAATACAAAAATATTGTTGGAAAATTTATTTTTCTAATTGAATTATGTCAACTTGAAATAAATTTAATGCTTCTCAGTTTGCATTACGCTCTGTTAAAAAATGCAGACAATTACTTTAACAAAATCAATAAAAAATGATTTTACAGTATAATAGAACGAAGGCCTTTCTTAATTTTTTGAAGAGATTTTTAGCAAGTGAGTTTTGGTTTATACTGTTTTGAGTTTTTAATGTTATCAAAGCTACCTGGTCCTGGTGAGTTTTGGATCGCATACGTAATATTAAATTCACAAATAGAATTGTTGAAATATTTTCATGGTATTCTAGGATTGTCTTTTTCTGTTGTTTGTATTAATTTGATTAACTTTTTTTATTGTGTGATTCTTAACGTTGATTATTAATAATATCCCAAAATAGATTATTATTATAATTACATATAAAATCTACATATTTTGTTATTAAAAACAAATGTCAGACAAAGTATTTTTTTAAATTTTAAAATGACACGGTTTCTCAGCTTGCAGCAATACACAAAGGGTATGTTTAGGGGGGGGTACCACTACACTTTTTGAAGTTTTAAAATAAGGCAAAACGCAAATATTTTAATTAGAATCGCTATTCTTAAGTTAAACATAGCTAATGTTAGGGATTTGGTATGTTCACACTTGAAATTTTGTTATTTTTACTATAAATCATTTGGCTTGCTTGACGTTGGTCATCCCTGAGGTTATCGAAGATTAACGTTTTTAGAACATTTCCTTTGAAAAGAAAACACAAGAGAACCGCCAAATAAAATTTTGCACTAAAGGTTTTGTGATCTTTAAGAGTACGTTATTTTAATTGTAGGTGGTTTTGCTGGTACTAACTTTAGTTGCAAGTTTCTAACATGAAGTCTTAAGGGATTTTTTTATATAATAATTCTGCAGATTTTTGTAGGATGGTAAAAATCTAATCACTAAAACAAATCTTAAAAAAAAGTTACAATAACACCTGTTTTTAAAAAAGTTACAATAACACCTGTTTTTAAAATTTTACTTGTCACTACTGTCGATATATATTATATAAAAACGTGTCTGTGTGCAATATGAATGTGTGTGAGTGGTGGTGTGTGGTGCGAATTCGTTCGGTTTTTTTAGCAACGCAAAGAAAATAAAAATCACATATTAAATTTTTTTTAAAATAATATTTAGACACTTTAAACTTGTTTTAAAACAAAATTGTTGAATGAAAAAGTTTTTAAGAATTTTGAAACTAGAAAACTTCGAAATGGAATTTGGTGCCAAACATACAGAACTTGTAGTCAAAAGTTTGAAATCGCTTAAACCTATACCTAAGCCTAAGCCTTCGCCGAAAGTGGAAAACTTGGTTGGAACAGAAAGTTACTAATTGCTAAAACTTACACTAAAACTAAGCTATGCCAAACCCAAGATCCAAATAATTTTTTTATTTTGAATTCCTAGTTCCTTAAATTTCCGCAGAGTTCATATACTTCCATGGTCTTTACTTAGGAATCAAAATATATGTGTTTTTTTTACTTTCTTATTAGTAAAGCAAGCTTGATATTTAAAATTTTTGTTTACGTTATGATCGCTATTGCATGATTTACACACATATTTAAACCAACGTGGAATATGAACGTTAGCATAGAGACCTATGCTAAAGTTGGTAAAAAAACCAATACATTTTTAAGCTTCAACAAACGTAGTCAAATTAAATTAAGTGTTATGTTATAAATACCAGATTTAAAACTAACACAATAAGATAATTAAAACAAGACAAAATAATAATAAAACTTTTGGACCCGGTCCACCTCGGACCGGGTCCCTTTGATCACATCGGGTCTGGAAAAAAAAACTGGGTCCAAAAAAACGATCCACTTCACTTTTTAATGACAATAACGGACTTTTTCGATGATAAAATCGGACCCAGTCCACCTTCCGATGATCAAAACGGACTGAGTAAAAAAAGGACCCAGTCCGAAATGAACCGGATCCAAAGGTTTTATGGCTAGCTCGGGTGATTTCTGATGTTTAAAATAAAGCAAATTGTTTTTTAATGAAGTTATACATAGTATAACAAAATTTTGAGTAGGAATCATAATTTATTATAAAATAATTTTTGCCCAATTTTCTGAAAAACCGGAGATTAAACAACAATATTAAAACATTTTCAAGTTTTTTTGTTAACTTTTGGCCATTGTTTAAAGCTATCTTTCCGTAGAGTATCTAACTTAAATTTGGAGAGTTTTATTTTCGGCCGCCGGCTGTTATTTTTCCCATGGACATTGTTATGAAATGGACTACTTATGGATGGATAGACGACATAATGTTATATTTGGCGTCCGGAAAAAATAAATTCTGCAAAATATATTCGGAAAGAATAACTTCTTAAATTTGTAACAAAAGAAAACTTTTTTCCTAAGCCTAAACTAAACCTTAAAATCAAACTAAACAGACATAAAAACCTTAAAAAAAGCTTTGAAAGTTTTTACAAATATCGAATAATTTACTGCTCAAAGTAGATATTTTTTCCGAAAGATATTTTGCAGAAGGTATATTTTTTCCGGACACCTCATATCTAGCCATACGTATTTCATAATTTTACGCATGGCAAAAATAACCACCGCAGTGGCATTGAAATTAAGGCTTGACCGTTTTTAAGTCAGTTATATCCTAACTAAAGTTTTTTACAAAAATTTTGGGTCAATTATAAAAAAAAATCATTTTGTAATGCTTTAATTTAATATAAAAAAACTGCTAAAGTTTTTCTAATAGATGTTTTTTGTTTGTAGTATTTTCAATTTCAAAAATATTAAAATGAAATGCATTTAATCCGAGAGAAACTTTGCTTCGTGGTGGGACCGCCGACACAAGTTTTGTTATGCTAGGTAGGTCCATCTTTAAAATACTTTTTTCTGCTTAAAAACTGAAATAAAATTTAAACCGCGCGGTATAAAGATTAACCAATTTTGACAATTAAAATAAATTTATTTAAAAAAAAGCTAAGGAACACGGTAACAGCTCAAACATTTTTAAGAACATTATAATGGACCTACTTAGCATTACAAAATTTTGGGTCCGCGGTCCCGCCGCGAAATGAGAATTCGTAATGAAATCAATAAATTTTACCAAATGTTTTCGGAAACCTAAGATTAAAAAACAATATTAAAACAATTCCAAATATTTTTGTTAACTTTTGACCATTATTTAGTGCTATTTTAAGCGTAAATAAGGTTTCTCATATGTAAATTTATTTCGGTTAACCAGAAAAAAAACATTTTATAATGCTTTAATTTAATACAAAAAAACATGCTAGAATTTTCCAAACAGATTTTTTATTATTTGCAGTATTTCTAATTTCAAAAATAATACAAAAAATGCATTTAATTTGAGAGGAACTGTGTTTCGTGGTAAAACCGCCGACCCAATTTTTGTTATGCTAGATAGGTCCATTATAATAATTTTGTTACTCTTTAAATTCGCAAACTTAATCCAGGTTTTTCTTGATGTCACTTCCCAAAGTAACCATAGAACTGAACAGAAAGAAGATAGAATGACTACAAAGACTGGGCTTTTTACATTTACAGTTGGTTGTTGCAAAAATAATTATGTTATATATATTTTAAACATCTATATAATTTTATATTAAAGCTCTATCGTTATTGGAGAAACAACCCAAATTTTTAATGTTACTGTAAATTTGCCGTGGGCTATGTCATTTTTTAGGTCTGCCAATTTGAAAAACACAGGGTGAACACCACGGAGCGTTAAGGTGATTGATATTTTGACATAATCGTCAATTAACGACCCATCAAATCCAAAAATTAACGACAGGTGGTGAATTTGCAAACATTTTTTTTTCTTAAAAAACCCGATACTCATTTGTGTCTTTAGGTATTTTTCGTTAAAAAACTGCCCTTAAACCCTTTAAACCTCTGGCATGCAACATTATTGCAACAAACTCCTATTGAACAGGCTGTTTTTTGACGATAATTCAACCAAATCTATCGCTATTTTAATGGGAAGAAGGACAAAGAAGTTTTTTTATTCTTTCCTTTCAACCGTCGGGGGTAGCTTTCGCTCGTTTTTTTTGAGACAGGAAAATGGCGGGAATAAATTGCCGATATCACCAGTGTCCATTAAAAAAACCGGAATTTTCCTCAGTTGTTTTTCTGCAATCAAAAATTATTTGCTTTATAAAAAGCGCTTCTCAGGGGAAACTCACAAAAACCATCACATGAAAATTCAAAAAATCAATTTGCAATTTAATATTTGGCTCATAGCATGCAATGCACTAATTATGGTTTCATGTGATTTACGTGAAAATTTAATGATAAAATAAAATAAAAAATATGCGTTCGATTTTGTTTTTTTACACGTCATCACGTGAACTTACAGAACCTTTTTTTGCTTATCTTTAACCAATTAAATACTGTATATTTTATAAGTTTGATTGGAGAAATGCATACGTTCTTGCAGTTTAAAACTGATCCCAAGAAATATACCATATTATTTTTGATATTATGCTTAAATAAAAATAAAGAGTATATCAAAAGAAGCTCGTACCTGAATTTGAAATTGTTTGAGGACAATTTGACTGAATAATCAGCTTGTTGTTAGGGTTGTTGAAATCAGTTCGCAAAATTAAAAATTATTAATTAATAAAAAAGCAGTACATATCATGAATTTAAAAATTTTAATACAAATGGGAAAACCGGATTGCTCAGTGCCAAACAAACCTATATTGATTGACAAAAAGTGATATCTTTTAGTTGTCAATTGGATCACAATGAAAAGTGTGAGAAAATTTTTTATATATCAATCCTGACAGAAAAGAAATTTAAATAAAAAAATTATGTAATAACTTTCAGCTAAAAAACCAAAGTATACTTTAAAATATTAAATTTTAACAGATGACTCAAAATATATAACATAAAAATAACTTATCACTAACTAAGGCTTTTTATTATGTTAAAAAGAGGTTTAAAAAGTTTTTTTTTCAATTTATAATATTTTCGGTTTAATTAAATCAAAATGCTTTTTAGATGTGATTATTTTATTCTTGAACCCCAAAAATATCACAGATTAAAAATTTAATTTTTTAAAACATAATAAAAATTAATTTCTAAGGTTGTACAGCATGGAATATATATATATATATATATATATATATATATATTTTAACCATAGGGTAGTGCATTTAATTTCGGCACTTTTTCGTTTTTCCAATGTAACTTTTCACTGTATGGCCCGATTTTCATGTTTGATAGCTCATTTTGAAGCTTTCACAATACTGCGTTGCGTCATAAAAGTTTCACTGTACGAAAAATGTTTTCTTACTTAATTAAATGAGTTTTTAAAAAAACGAAAAATTGCCGAAATTAAATGTATGCATTTAATTTTGGCACTTTACAAACAATCGATTGTTTCTCAGTCAAAAAATCATGATTTTCAAAAATTTAAAAGCCTATCATTATCTCGAAGCAGTTTTCTTTAATTTAAGCTTCTACTTGTTGTTCAACGTGTATTTGGCAAAAAGTTACAGCTAAAATGCCAAATGGTATCAAAATGAGCAAAATTTGGGAAAAAAGTGCATTTAATTTCGGCACTTTTTAAAAAGACCCCCTTAATCGAGTTTAAGTGCAGTGCTATGACCCCTACACATTTCAACGCTGTCTTTTAACTATTTACAACTACAATTTAACACCCGACCACTTAATTCAACCTGTTTTTACCTCAGCAATATGTGTGCCGAAATTACACGATTTTATTTTATAACGATTGCTTAACACAGACGCAACGTAGAACCACGGGGACTAAAAATTCTAAAAATAGACAGAATTTTACCAGGACAGTTTAATTTTTAAACCAATTTATTGCCTAATTATAAAATGCCCCTGTTCTAAAAACGAGTAACAATTTTATTTTTTATAAATCACACAATATCACATAAAAATATCACAACATAACAAATAAAAAGCTCACGACTGTCATCTACATATAATTAGCTCTCATTTGAGCTATCAAACGTCGTATTCCGTTCATTATTACTAAAGATATAGTCTAAAATCAAAAATGCCCAATTGGGAAAAGTTCCGAAATTAAATGCACTACCCTATATCCATTTTTATGCGTTTTTTTACTGTTGTTTAAAGGAGCACTGTCACAAATCAAATTCCTATAACACCCGAACCGGACTGCTCCTTTAATACCAAACCTACCTAACTCAACTTTTGTATTTAGAGTGCTCCACTACAATGCTACAACATTTTTAAATTTCAGCTGAATCGGTTCAGTATTAAAGGAGCAGTCCGGTTCGGGCGTTATAGGAATTTGATTTGTGACAGTGCTCCTTTAAATATTTTTTTCTGCCATATAATCTCATTCGATCAATCTATTCTTCAGCGATTTTTTGCCGACACCAGTTGATTTATTGGTTATTTTGTTTGTTACGGTCTTGCAGTCAATGAGGAGCAATTTTCCTAATTTAAGATCTCACATGCATTTGTTAATTATCACTACGGGTACAGACGGGGACATGGTCTCTGGATATTGGATCCCCAGTAGTTATCCATGAGCATTTGATGGTCAGCATTGATCGCCACAGGAATGCATATGAATTGTTTCAGTTTCCTCCTCAGAGAATTACACCAACTCAGCACAGGACAGAGTATAAATTTCTCAAAACTAGTATAAGCTTATCCAAACCAAAATGCGATAATGCGTGTGCATCATCTTTGACGCAAAATTTTGTTTGTAACAAAACACAAAAAAAACAAGCATACTTCAAGAACACGTTGTCAAGTAAAAATCCATCATGATAAGTTTTGCTTTATTTTTAGGTTTCATTTTAGCTTATCAACAACTAAGAATATTTTTTTTAAATAGTACACAAATAAATTTATAATGATAAACTACTGATTGATTTTTCGAGTTTTAACCTGAGCTTAGGGAAAAATTCAAGATTTTTGATAAAGTGATAGGTTTATTGCCAAACCATTGTGTTGTATAAGAAGCGGCTATTCTGTGGGGTGGTTCTATGTTGTATTATTATTATTTTTTTTTGAGGGGAAGGGGGGGTGGGCGGGAAAGTGTTATAGAATTTTGGTGGGAGAGGTTTAACGTAACGCGTACTGCAGCAATGAAAAATTCTAGAATCGAGGACCGGTCCGTTCGCAAAAACCCCATGGACAAATTCGTCATAGGCCAAAATCCATAAGTAGTACAAATACGAAAAGATAATGAAGGCAATACAAATATATCCCGATAAAGTAATTTCAACTTCCCATAAAAATATTTCTTGAAGTTTTAACGTAAGAACCTCTAAATAAAATGTATCATGATAAAATTTAGCTTGGTTAGGGCTTTGTTTAGCCTTAGAAAACAATTGAAATATTTTTATGTGTTTAAAATTAAAAATGAAGTTTCTGAAAAAAATTTAGTTTTAAAACGCATTTTTGAATGTTATATGGAATTAATCCTGTATTATGGGCAAATCGGTCATAAGGAATTAACACTTTTATGGGTACTTTGCGCGTCACCCTCTGCCAGATGGGACCTAATTAATGGCTAACTCCGTTTTACTCAACTAATTTTACTCGGCAGCTTTTTTAGGGTTCAGCCTACTTGTTCCTAAGCGTAAGCGAAGCCTAAAGAAACTTTATTAAACTATTCCATGAATACATAACAAAGAATGTATCACTGTGTCTTAAATTCCTTTCCCTATCTGTCAAAGCGATGCACGGATAGGGAATAAATTTAATACACAGGTGAACTACGATTTCTTTGTTATGTATTCTTGACTAAACTAAACTTTGTCAAATAGCTGCACGAGAGAATTTAGATTGTTTATTAGGCTGTGCTTAGGGCTAGGAACACGTAGGCTTTGCAAAAATACATTCCAGTAAAATATTTTCTGGAGAAATAACTCTCGCCGTCGATCGCGGAAAATATTGTGCTGGAAGATATTCTTTCCGCCCTTCAAAAAATAAACTGACGAGTGAGACGCGCAGTGAAATTAAAGCGATTTTATAATTTAAAACATGGCCAACTATTGTGAATTTAAAAACCAGAAACAAAGTAATAAAATTTGTCATTTGATTTAATCTAAATATTTCCAAAATAATAATGTGTGAATAAAGTCTTATACATAGGAAATTCGGCATGTTCGTGTGTGCACAGCGCTGATTTGTCATTTTGAAGTTTTTTTACAAAATTTCAAAAATTATCCATGTAAAAATAAGATCATATCTCCATAACGCGAGGTAGAATATGTACAAGTTATATATCAGAGCATAGCTTGAATTTTGGGCTATGTTTTGAAAAGGTTCCAAAAAAATTTTTTCTATGACGTCATCACTACGGCTGACGTGGTAAAAAAACCGGTCCAAAAAAACGAAAACTTTTTTATTAGTAGGAGATAATAAACGCCGCTCGGTATGCTGTTAAAACATAATTTTTCGAGTTTTTTCTGAAAATTTGATGGAAATCGGTTTCTCAAATTTTTTTAATGATGCGTTAAATGGACGCGTTTTTCGCGATTTTTCGCCAAATGGATACATTGCAAAAAAGTTAGCTTTTGTTTTGCTTTATACTCAACGTATGTACGATTTTAATACATATTGTTATATATCAAATGTCCGCCGTTTTTTATGGAGAATCACGACGGTTAATTCGATCTACGCAAAAAAAGGTCTTGAGAAGAATTGAAAATAATTTATATAAGACCGGAAAAGATGAGGAAGAAACGAAAAATATGCACAACCAGCTATATTTTTTTAAAAAATGTTTTATGTTTATTGTTATTTTTATGTGTTATCATAGTTTTGTTTTTTGTTAACCAACATCGTATCCAAATTATTTTTCTCTAAATCTGCTCGAGACCTTTGTGAACATGAAATTAACCGTCGTGATTTTTCACTCCTTACTTTTTGACCTTAAATTTTTTTTAGAGGGTTGACTCCGCCCCGGGGGGCTAGAGGGGCACAACAGAAATGCCGAAAATTTTTTTCAAATTTTTTT